>VNWV01000028.1:0-167361 GCA_009801085.1 Lasiodiplodia sp. COLG20
CTAAACCCTAAACCCTAAACCCTAAACCCTAACCCTAACCCTAACCCTAACCCTAACCCTAACCCTAACCCTAACCCTAACCCTAACCCTAACCCTAACCCTAACCCTAACTAACCCTAAATAATCTTCAGGTCGAAGATCTCTAAGAGAAAAAGTAGTATTATAAACCCTAGAAAATATAAGCTTTATAACCCTAAGGATAGAAAGCCTGCACAGGAAAACTCGCCGTAAGAACTAATAAGCCTTATAGATAGAAGAGCCGCACGGCCCTAAAGCCTATACAAAAATCTAGAGAATATAAAATAACGGCGCGTACGAGAATACTAGTAGGTAGTAGCTAAAGCCCGTATAGGAGAAACGCCTACGAGAGCGCGGTAACTCTAGAAGAAAGTACGGACTAGAAAATCCTCTATAGGACGAAGAACTATAGAGTTAAGCTAAGAGCCGAAGGTCTAAACGTATAATCGTTCTAAAGTAATATACGTAGGTAAAAAGCTAAAAGATAGATAGAAGAGAAATAGATAAGATATAATACAATATTACGATCGTTTAGAAGTCTAAGAAACGCCCTAAGCGTCTAAGTTACGTGCGACCTATAGTAAACCCTTACGAGTCCGGGCTTACAACGGCTTGACTTAAGCCCTTATAAGCTAGAGCTGTTATACTGGGACTCGGGAAGGGGAAAGAGGTAGAGACGTTGAGGAAGGTATAGCGCGTTAAGGGTTTACTACCGCTATCTAAGATGTTACTAGACACTATATTTAGAGGATAGCAGCCGTAGTTAGGTAGAGAAGGTAACAGGAGGGGTATAAGGTAATGATTGGAATTGATTACGGAGGTCCTATCTACTGTAACGAGTGTGGTCTATATATATGGAGTGATTAGTGTGATTAGTATTGGTCACTTGTGGTGATCAAGGTGACTAGAGTGATTAGGATGACGAAAAGGGTTTAGTGGCTCGGGTCGGTAGGTTCGGGTGCGGCTGGGTTGGCCGGGTGGATCGTGCTAGGTTTAGGGGGTTGGTCACGTGGGCGGTGAGTCGTATAAGATCCTAACTTCCCTACTACTGTTGAGCGTGTCGTAACACTATTCCCCCTCTAGACTACTTTCGGCTCGAAAGCTTCCGTGTAGGTTCTTATAAGACCCCGTAGGTTCTTTTTACCGTTATTCTTTTTCTTTATACTGATTATATCGGGTAGTAGCGCTCGTCGGCACGCCTTAGCTTCTCGTATTCTTTAGGACGGGGCGGAGGCGTCTATTCGTTGTTAATTCTGCTCTTCCCGTTCTCATTATCGTTGCTTCGTTCTTCCCGATCGGCCTCGTTGTTATGAGTGTGTGAAGCGTGGTCGTTATTATGTTTTTAAGGCGATGACTTCTCCGGCTAAGTGTAATTATTCTCTTCTCTTTCTATGCTTATGCTGACTTTCTGTAGTTCGTCGGGTGGATTAACAACGGGATCGTAT
Source organism: Lasiodiplodia sp. COLG20 (assembly GCA_009801085.1). Taxonomy (NCBI): domain Eukaryota; kingdom Fungi; phylum Ascomycota; class Dothideomycetes; order Botryosphaeriales; family Botryosphaeriaceae; genus Lasiodiplodia; species Lasiodiplodia sp. COLG20. Next base: position 1,464 of record VNWV01000028.1, read on the forward strand.
CCGGGGTTAGTTGGAGGAGGTTCAACGTTAGATTGAGTAGGATAAGGCGGAAATCCTTCGTTTAACTCGTCGAAACGTATCTTCTCGGGCTAAGGTGATTCGGCTTCTTCGAATGTTGTCTTTTCTAGATTTCTAGAGTAACGAGATGTTTGACCGGGAGCTGGCTGCGATTGAAGCAGAGGAGGCTGCTGCCTTAGGTCGGGGTTCGGCTAATTTAGGGGTGGTCGATACGGCTGTGCCGCATACGTCGGGCGGGTTCGGTGGTGACGTGGCGGGCGCCAACGGCGTGGTTCCCCGTTAGGCTTTTGTTGATCGGTTTTAGGTGTCTCTGACCCCTCCTTCGGGTTTTACGTTATGGGAGGATGTTCTGGGCTTAGACGGTCCGGGTTTTGTCGGTGGAAGTTCTCGAGAAGTTCCGGGCAGTTAAGATTCGGTAAGGGTTTTTAGGTGTTTTCTAAGTCATCGTAATTCTCCTACTTGACGAGGTACTTGAGCTGACCGTCGGGGTCCTATTTGCTGTTTAGAATTTTTTCGACGTCCTATTCTTATGCGTCTTCGGGCTGAATTTCTCCTTCGAGGTATTCTAGTGTTTGGGCGTTTTGTGGTGCTGGTTTAAGGAGCGCTACGTGGAAGACTAGGCTTCGGCGTATGTTTTTGGGCAATTTAAGTTTGTAAGTGATAGAAGAAAGTTTTTGTTCAATTTCGAAGGGACCGATTTTTTTGTGATCTAATTTGGGGCTCGGTCGTTTGGTTTTGAGGTTTCTGGTGAGTAGCTAGACTTTATCTTCCTTCTCTAGGGGCGGCGGCTCCTGGCGCCTTTGGTTGTAGTACATGGCTATGCGGTAGTTAATAAATTCTATATCTCGGGCTAGGCTTTAATGTAGTTCTTTTAGCTGCTCTACCTGGAGTATTTCTTTTTGTGCGATGTTTTCTTGTGGAATAGGTTCTCCGTAGGCTCGGGGTTCGAATCTAAAGTTGACGTAGAACGGTGTCTCTTGGGTTGTTTCCGCTAGTGTGCTGTTGTAAGCGAATTGTGCTAGGGGTAGGAGTTCTATCTAGTTGTTTTGTTAGTAATTTACGTAGCTTTGTAGGTATTCCTCTAAGGTCTGGTTGAGTCGTTCCGTTTGGCCATCCGTCTGGGGGTGAAAGGCGGTGGACAGCTTATGCTTCGTTTCTAGCTTGTTTATTAAGGTTTGCTAGAATCGAGCGCGGAAGCGGGTGTCTCGGTCGGAGATGATTATTTCTAGCATTTCGTGGTTTGCAAAGATGTATCGTAGGAAGATGTAGACTAGCTCGGGAACTTCTGAGGCTTCCTTGTAGGGGATAAAATACCTCTATTTAGATAGTCTGTCGGTAATGACTAGAATTACGTCGTAGCATACCCCTGTGAGTGGTTCTTTGGATTTTAGTAGTTTGGTAATGAAGTCTAATAAGATGGATTTCTAGGGCTAGTTGGGAGGTGTGATCGGCTGTAGCTTTCCGTAGGGGGCGTGTCGTGCTGCTTTGTTTCGGGCGTAGTCCTCGTAATCGGCGAGGTGCTGTCGTACTCGTTTTCTAAGGTGCGGTATATAGAATGCTCTTTCGATTCTCTCTATTATAGGATTGGTGCCTCTGTGGCCGTGTGCTGGGGTAGCGTGTATTTCCTTAATAAGCTGTCGTCGGAGTCGTTGGGGGACGTAGACCAGTTTTTTAAAAAGGATTGTTTCTTCTGGGCTTAATATAAGGTCGGGATCTTCTTCTGGGTGATCGTGAATTTGTTTTAATAGTTGCTGTGCTATGGTGTCGTTTTCGTAGGTTGCCCGAATGTGCTCTTTCTATGTTAAAAGTGAGGGGTCGTTTTCTTGAGGGTTCTTATTTTCTTGTGTGCCTGGATTTTCGGAGGGGGCCTTCTAGGAGTTGTTTCCTGGGGTTTTGTTTCTAGGGTTTTCTTCTTGAGCTAGTTGTGCTTTTAGGGTATTTGTTTCCGGGGGTCCTTTCTAGGAGGATTGTATTCCTAGATTTGTTTCTCTAGGAGGGATCGATTTCTGGGGGTTCGGTGCTTCTGAGGAACTGGGTCTAGGGAGTGTTGTGTTCCTAGGAACGAGTTCCTGGGGGTTCGTAGGTCCTAGGGATCTTCGAGGCTTAGGAGGTTCTTCCCGGGATTGGGAGCCCCTTGCTTGGCTTCGAATAACTGGGGCTAGGAGGCGGATTGCTGTAAGTTCTAGTTAAGGTCGGTTAAGTTTAATGTCTCCTTTCTTATTTTGTTCTAGAAGCGCCGGGGAGAGTTCTAGTCGGTTAAGTATATAGTCGCATCGTTGGCTGAGTGTATTAGCCTTCCCGTTCTTAGTTCCTTTCCGGTGTACTATCTTGAAATTAAAGAAAGCGAGTTGTTCCGCCCACCGGACTTGTCGCCGATTGAGGATTTTGGTTGTCATAAAGGCGCCTAGGTTTTGGTGATCCGAGTATACGGTGATTTCGAAGTTTGCCCCTTCTAGATAATGTCGCCATTCTTTGAAGGCTATAATGATGGCTAATAGTTCTTTATTATGGATATCGTAGTTAAGTTTCGTAGGTGATATCTTTCTAGAGTAGAAAGCTACGGGGTGTAGCCGTTTTTAGTTATCCGGCTAGCTAAGGTATGCCCCTATGGTATAGTTTAAGGCGTCGGTTTCTAGGTAGATGGGTTTGTCCGGGTCGAAAAGGGCTAGGATGGGTGCTTTCGTGAAGGCTTTCTTAAGTAGGTCGAAGGCTTTCTATTGTGTGTTCTGCTAGTCGAAGCGGGTGTCTTTTCGGGTTAGTCGAGTTAGGGGTTCCGCTAGCTTGGCGTAGTCTTTGATAAATCGTCGGTAGAAGTTGGCAAAGCCCAAGAAGGATTGGACTTCTCGAAGGTTCTTAGATGTAGGCCAACTGAGGATGGATTCTACTTTTTTAGGGTCTATTACGACTTTCCCGGGTCGGATGATAAATCCCAGAAATTCCACCTCTTAGGCGTAGAAGGCGCATTTCTCGGGCTTGACTTGTAGCCTTCTTTCCTATAATTTCTTTAGTATCTTTACCACGTGTTCCTGATGTTCCTCTAGGGTTTCGGAGTAGATTAGAATATCGTCTAGATATGCTGTATAGAAGACGTCTAGGTATTCTCGAAGGGTGTCGTTGATTATGGCTTAGAAGGTTGCGGGGGCGTTGGTGAGTCCGAAAGATATGACGAGGTATTTAAATAGTTCGAAGCGACTTCGCTAGGCGGTCTTCTATTCTTCGCCTTCTTTAATCTTGATTAAGTGGTAGCCGTCTCGAAGGTCGAGCTTGGTAAAATACTTGGCCTTTCTTAGTCGGTCTCGTAGTTCGTCGATTCTAGGCAAGGGATAGCGGTCCTTGATGGTGATGTCGTTTAGGGCTCGGTAGTCTACGTATAGTCGTAGCTTCCCTCCTGGTTTCGGTACGAATAGGATAGGGGAGGCTGCTAATAACTGGAATGGTCGGATGTACTCTTTTTATAGGTAGGTCTCGATGTATTTCTTAAGCACCTGTAGTTCTTTTTTAGAGAGGGAGTATAAGGAGCCGAATTTGGGTGATGTTTTCGGCATTAGGGGTATTTTATAGTTTTATAGTTGGTGTTTTGGTAGAGCGTCTTCCCGTTTCTTCGTAAAGATGTCGAATTTTCTGTATTGTAGGGGTACGTTATTTAGAGGGTTTTCTATATTGGTGGTGTTAACTTGTCGTAGGTCGTATTTTATACGTTCTCGGGGTTCTTGGGGTTTCTAGAGTCTATAGGTTTGTTTTCTAGGAAGGTAGGCGATTTTGTAGGTCTGCCGGACCTCTAGAGGTTGCTGAGTCTCGATTTTAATTTCTTAGGGGGTAGTGCGCATCTAGAAGATTCTAGTAGGGGTGTCTTTCTTTACTTTCTTTCTAAGGGCCTTCTTAGAGATCTTGCTGACTTGTACTAGCTTACTCTAGGTTGCTTGGGGTTGTACCGACGCTGCTGTGATGCTAAATAGCTGCCGCGCCTCGTTCTTTTCTCTAGACCTGAATTTTACTTCTCCGGATTTCTAGTCGATGTATGGTTTCTACTTCCGGAGCCAGGGGCGTCCTAGGATAATATTATATCTGGGGGTTTTTATAATGTCTAAATATATTCTTTCTCGGTGTTTTCCTCTGGCCAGCACGAGTCCTTGGGTTTTTATGAGTATTAACCCTCCTCTATATGTGCTGGGTAAACTATCTACGGTGATGAGCTCGTAGGGGTGTTCCTTTTCTCGGAACTTAATGTTGTGTTTTTTTACGAAGTGGGGGTTGATATGATTGCCTTCGTTAGCTGAGTCGATTAGGACGCGGGCTCGGCGTCTATTAGCGAGCATGTTGATGATAAGGTACTCGGTATACTTGGCTGGGGGTTCTTCGTCGTCCGTGGTGTGCGTATGAGAGAGTTTTTCTTTAGTGTTGCCGGTCGTTGTTGTAGTTATCTGAAGGGGCGCCGGGGGCTACGCCTCTACCCGCCCCTGGGTTGGAGGCTTCTTTAGTTTTTTGTCTCTGGCTAGTACCTATGGGTCTCTTTTGGTTTACGGTGGCTTTTGTATTCGTCGTTGGTATAATCGGCCTAATGCTGCTTGTTGTGGGATTTCTCTACTTCCGTTACTTGCGTGGCTGAGGTTTGGCGTGTTGTCTTATGGCCGCCCTTGTATTAGCGGGCGTAGTGTCCCTTCTTACCGTAGCGGAGACATAGATCTTCCTTACGGCGTCGGTCTTTTTCTTCTTAGGATAGAGGCCCGTTGCGTCTGATGCTATCGAGGTCTATGGGTTCGCTGGGGCTCGTTGTGTTCTGGGTTTGGTTGGCGTTGGCTATAGGGCGGTTCGACCGGGTCGCTTTCTTTTAACGGTCGTATAGCCGAGTGTCGAGTTGGATGGCGATGCGGACTACCTTCTAGTATAAATTAGGTAGCTTAGTTCTGGCGAACTCGTCTTTAATGTGGTCCTTTAGTCCCTCGTAATACAATATTTTGAGGACGTTGTCGGGCCATTAGAGTCGGGAGGTATAGAGTCGGAACTAGGTGGTGTAGGTTGCGGCGGAGCTAGTTTGTCTGAGGGTCTGGATTTGGTGGGCTGCATCTTAATATTGGTTCTTGTCTTCGAAGGTCTCTCGGAGTGCTTTGGCGAAGTTGTCGTAGTTGTGAAATAGTTTGGTAGTTTTCTTATATTGGTCCGGTTTACTAAAGTCTTCTTGGTAGGGTTCGAACTAACGGGTAGCATTGCCGCGGAGGTACGACCCGGTAAAGAAGATTTTTTAAGGGTTATCTTAGAAGGTCGTTTCGAATAGGTAGAAGTAGGTTTGTAGTTGTCGTAGAAATTCGTCCAATTTTCTTCTGGTCCCGTCGAAGGTGTCTGGTTTCTTAACCTTGAACTTTGGGTTGGGGTTTTAGATCGGGGCCGGCTCGGCGAGTGGCGTAGGTTTTGGAATCCTTATAGTGCGGTTAACCGTAAAGGCTTGTCCCCTAATAAAGTATTTTAGGAGGACGTATACATAGTCCTTCGATGTATTTAAGGGCAGCCGTGGTCTGCTGATGTCGCGGGAAAGGGACGCGATCCCCGATACATAGGCTTCTGAGATGAGCATGCGTGTTTCTATATTAGGGTTTCTAGGGATGTTAGGTCGGATGTTGCGTACTTAGTCCTCCGCATCCGGGAGGAAAGTACGGATTTCGGTCTAGGTTATCATGATTAGTACTGAGGTAATCTTACCTTTGGTGCCTGTAAGGTGGTAGTTAAAGTATTACACTGGGACTCGGGAAGGGGGAAGAGGTAGAGACGTCGAGGAAGGTATAGCGCGTTAAGGGTTTACTACCGCTATCTGAGATGTCACTGGACACTGTGTTTAGAGGATAGTAGCCGTAGTCAGGTAGGGAAGATAATAGGAGGGGTGTAAGGCAATGATTGGAATTAACTACGGAGGTTCTATCTATTGTAACGAGTGTGGTCTATATATATAGAGTAATTAGTGTGATTAGTGTTGGTTACTTGTAGTGATTAAGGTGACTAGAGTGATTAGGATGATGAAAAGGGTTTGGTGGCTCGGGTCGGCAGGTTCGGGTGCGGCTGGGTCGGCCGGGTAGATCGTGCTGGGTTCGGGGGGTTGGTTACGTAGGCGGTGAGTCGTATAAGATTCTAACTTTTCTACTACTATTAAGCGTATCGTAATAAGAGCTTATAAGGGCTCCTTAAATTATAACTAGCTTTTCTATAATATATAGATATACTCGTTAGCTAGACTCTTAATCTTTCGTAGTTAACTTAAAGTTCTAATTAAGACTCTTTAGTTAGAGGTAACCGGCTTACTATATATCGCGTAATTACGTAATACTCTCTTATTTAATTATTATCCTCTCTCTCTTATCTCTTTAAGGTAAACCCTACGGTTTATCCGACCTACTAAGTAACTCCGAAGCTTAGTAGAAGAAGCCTACCGTTATAATAGCGTATAGTAGATATCTAAGTATCTTCTCTATAAGTCTAACTACTAGATAAGTTATAACGTTCTCTAAAATTAAAAGTCGGTACTAAATAACTAATAAGTTTCTAGTAGGCGAGATTATATAATCGTAGAATTAGTACTTCTAGACTATAGTATATATTAGATATAGAGAAGTAGAATGCTTTATCTAAACTAACTAATACGTCGTTATCGACGAAATTCTTATAGACTACTAAGTTTAAGAAATTCTTAGCTACTATCTATAAGAAGTATAAGATAGTAGCGAGTAGAATAAATAACTTTATATCGCCGAAAGTTTTCGTAGAGAACTAAAACGTCGATACTATAGATAGTAAGTACGATATAAGAGCTATTATCGTATTAAATACGATCGATATTAATAGTACTATATTTTATTAAAAGTATCGAATCTTAGGCCGTCGGCTAGATAGACCTATTACCGCGGTAGTCTTCGACTTTTCTAAAGAGAATACTTAGCCGACGAAAAAATATAATAACGTATGAGTCTAGGCGTTTCGCCTTTATAAGCTTATAGATTTTCCGTAATACGGACGCTAGAACGGCTTATATATTATCGCGCGTTAGAGGACTAATATTAAAATTTTTTAGTTAAGAAGATGCGTGTTAGAGCTCGCTTATTCTCGCCGGATTTTATCCTCGGCCGACTAAATTTCAGATTGGTCATTCCATATAGACATTCTAACTGTAGTGTTTTCATTCGAACTTCTACTTCTCGTTGCAGATTTCTTCATTGTAGTAAATAATAAAAAAAATAATTGTTTAATTTTAGAGCTGGAGTTTATTTTAAAATTTTAAATCTTGTACAATTTTGCTAGCGAAGGCACACGTGTAATAAATGCAGTAAGATTAGCTATACACGCTTTTATTTTTAGTATTTATAATTAGAGTGCTCCATTTCCGTATTTCGCATAAAATATTGCTTCGTTCGCTTTCATGTACTAATCCAATTTTGCAAATGCTGGATTTGAAAAACAGGAATACATGAATGACCGGTTCAAAAATTTTCATCTTTGTTTTGCCTACGCATAGACTTAGCTCCAACTACACGTGTGCTGCATTTGTGGTCAACTCCACGCAATTCTTGATGAGGGCACAAATGCACTGTTCCAGGATCTCCTTAATGCATTACGTGAAGATATTGGCGTGTTTCTCGTAGCACCTGGTAAGAAACAGGCTTCGTGCCTTTAGGCGTCGTAGAAGTTTCCTATGCCAAGGCTGCTCTCGAAGATATGGTAAGAGATGCGTGGGGGGCCAAGTCCAGGCAGCAGCCCGTGCCGCACACGAGCATCTCTAGCGTCGACGCTAGTGGCATGATATCTCTGCGGGCAGCTTCCTATCTCCTCACCTTCATCAACTTTCCAAGTGGAACAATGGAGCAGACAGACATGTCACGTTCTAGCAACCCCCCATTCCCGCCGAAATACCTCTGGCAGCACGCCATTGACAACGCCGACGACGATGTGAAAGCCGCTCTAGACCTTGCAAAAACTGGCAAGCGCGATGTCCTGCAGGCCGTGCGTAAAACGGCTGACGATAAAAGAGAGCAAGCGGTTTGGAAGTTCTGGCAATTTGAGCCGCCCCGCCAGGGGACCGTCATTCTGCGGGAAATCGTCATTGTGCGCGATCTTCTGGAAAAGATTGTTCGCTGGATTGATGTTCTACATGGCAGCGACGCCAAAATTCCCAAAGAATGCCAGACTGCGTGGCGTCTTCTCTGGTCTCCATTCTGGTTTCTCCTCCGGCGACCGGTTGAGGATGTCGAGGCGTTCGGAAGTCTCATCTACGACCTCGAGTACGCCGCTCGCCTGATCGTGGAGTTTGAACTCATGGATCTGCAACGGCCTGGGCTTCTCAACTCCACAGAAAACCCACCGACGAATGCTTTGGCTCTCCTTTACGATGGAATTCTACGCTTATTGGCCAGCCATATTCGCACCGCCGTCCACGAGTGTACGGACCATCCTGGTTCAGAAGAAGCAGTTTCACGGGCGAGAGAGGAAACAACTGCCAGAGAGACCAAATTAAATCTGAGCCTTGGGTTGGATACCAACAAGACTCTTACGCCAAATCGACAAATGTACGCGCGAGAATGCCACAGGGCTACGGTGCAGAAGGTCACCGTCTCCCATGACTTACGACACCAAATTCTCACTTGGATAACTGGAGAAACTGAGGATAGCTCGTCTCACAACTCCCACTATAATGCCCCTCGAACAAGCATCCTTGCGGTTGACCATTTGTCCGGATTGAAATCGTTCGGCTCTTGGTGGGGATCTAGCTCGCCATGCTTTCTTCTGATGCACGGCCAAGATGATGGAACCGACGGAATTTGTAACATTGTCAGAGAGATGATATTCCAGACAAATGCCCAACTGGAACGTCCGGCTCCAGTCTTTTACGTTGATTGCGCTGGCAAGTCTTCAGGCCATGATATTCTGAAGCAGATTGTGGCCGAGCTGGCCTTTGAAGCAGAGGACCCTTCGAAAACATGGGACAGTGTCATTGCAGAATACCACGTCAAGCAGACACAAGCAGAGATGGAAAGAACCACCGTACCCCCGATGAGTGTTCCCGGCTGCCTCGCCGCAATCCTTGACATCATAGCCCCAGGGCCAGTTACTATACTGTTGGATCAAATAGGAGAAGAGGCCGCAACCCACGTACAGAACTACATGACCCACGTCATCGACAACTCTGTCAACGTTGTGAAGATCTTGATTACAGTCAAAAATAGTACGCCTGAGAATTTCGGTTTCCGTACCGTACTGGCCCACCGCTTTACAGAGCATACAAACGGAGTCTTAGTTCTCTTACGGAACGCCCAGCCGCCACGATACCCAACTGGCGCGGAGTCATGGCTTACAACTGGTAGCTGTCTGTCGTCTGCTTCGCCCTCTGAACAGAGCGATGCTCTCCTTGCGGCCGTCAAAGGTCGTGGGCTAAGTACTCTGATCTCGCTGGTCCGGAATACGCCCGGAATCTTGACACACCTGCCTAACAGCGTACTAACTACTGCTGTCCTCAACAACGACGCTCGCTTCCTATCATACCTATTGACTATTCCCCAATGTGCTACAGACCCGTCTGCACTTGCCTCGGCCTTCCGTGTGGCGGTCCTGACCAACCTTATCCGCTGCACCGCCCTCCTCTTGTCCCACCAGCCCGCCGCCCCCGACCCGAACGCCCGATTCTCAAACGCCATGCCCTCCATGTCCACCCCGCTCCTTGTCGCTGCTAGCCGCAACCACGCCCGTCTCATCCACCTCCTGGTAGCCCACGGCGCCGACGTCAACCTCTTCGCCGCTTCGGACAGACACCTCACGCCACTCTTCGTTGCCGCGAGCGCCGGCGCCATGGACGCGGTGCAGGCACTCCTCGCGGCGGGCGCGGATGGAGACGGCACACCAGCTGAGGAGGCCGCCGTTGCTGCCGCCGATGCCGGTCATGAAGCCGTTTCGAAGCTGCTGGTGGACCACGTGGCCGAGATGAGGCGCGCGGGGCGCAAGAAACAGCCAGCCGTTGGGGGATCGGGGTCGGGGTCGGGCTTTCGCCGCCGTATAACCATATACAAGTCGCTGCTCCGTAACGCGTCGCCTGGCTGGCCGGTACGAGAGAGAGGCCGGCCAGACTACGGAGAAATCGTAACAGCGACCGTGGAGCCGGCGGTGGAGGCGGAAGATGATGCGGTGCAGCGGCTTGTGCGCATGGCTGGCGGCGGCGATTTGGCAGGCGTGGAGAAAGCAGTGAAGGCGAAGGTGCAAAGGAACAGTAGAGAAAGCAGGGGAAATATGTTAGCGGCGCTAGCGGCAGCTGGACAGCTGGAAGCGGTCAGGACGATAATGGAGCAGCGTGAGCTGCTAGATATCAGTGGACGTCAGGTTGGCCAGGCTTTGGAAGAGGCCGCCAGAGCCGGGCAGTTGAGGTTTGTACAGCTCTTCTACGAGAGCGGTTTGGACTTGAGAGACCGATTCTACTCGTCTGCTCTCAGAGGATCTGTGAGAAATGGGCATATTGACGTCGTCGACTTCTTGGTTCGACAGAAAAGATCGGAAGAAATGCCGCAGAAGACAATGGATGACATCATTGTATGGGCTTGCCAGAACGGAGATACCATGGCGCTACGAGTCCTCCGGCTGGCCGAAGAGCGGTTTTCCGGGGAGGAACTTGACCGGGTTCGGATGAAGTCATTGCTGCATGCCGCAAGTCAGGGGCACCAAGAAGTGGTTGCTGCGATTCTCGACTCTGAGACAGAGGTTGATACCGACTCATTTCTCGCCGCGTTCAGGAATGCTTGCACAGCTGGCAGGGTGGATATGGTAAATGAGCTCATTGCCAGAGATTCCAGAGGTATGATTCAGCCACTACATCTTGATCAGGGCGCTCGAATCGCTGCCTGTAGAGGATTCAAGCACACTTTCGAAACGCTTCTTGATCAGCGGAAGCTGGAAAGTGCGGATGAAACCATTGATAACTGCCTGATACTGGCGGCTGGCAACGGGATGCAAGAACTTACGAACTTCCTGTTTAACACGATTCAGGATGAGGAACGTCGCATATACGCAGCCACGAGAGGACTCAGGATGGCGGCTCATAACGGCCACCATGACATAGTCGGCTATCTTCTGGATAGGGGAGCACGCATCAATGATGCCGTGCCAGATATCAGTATTCCACCGACCTACTGTTGGGAAAAAGAGAAAGCAGGGAAGTCGGCCGAGATGACCGCACTACAAGCCTGTATCAACGGCTTCCGTCGTCTCCATTATTCAACTTTGAGGGAGTGGGAGAAGGGAGACGAGGCTGCAATGACAATCACGCTCCGTCTCTTACTTGATCGCGGTGCCGACGGAAACGCGAAGGGCGGGGCGGACCATCTCCCCATACAGAATGCCCTACGGAATTGTCCCACTAACGTCGTAAGACTGATCATCGAGGCTGGGGTGGACGTTGCAGCTGCTGCCGCTTCAAACAGCGACCTGCTCGAAGTGCTTACCAGCCGCGATTGCGAATTGGACTGCGGGATCAGATTTCAAATTTTGCTCAATACCGGTGCACAGCTACAACGAATCCCGTCACTTGTCAAAGAAGCCCTCAAATATTTTGACGGGGACATTGACTCGGAGAATTACCACTGCGATGGTACTAGTCCGGATGGTCGATTCGAACGTACCAAGTCTATCATAGTCGCTTTGACAGAGGGGCCCGGAGCAATCATCAAGACAGCACTTCAAATACTGCCCGAAGAGAAGGCTACCGATCGCAGATACGGTCTCGTCCTTCAAATGGCTGCTGCCATCGGGGACTTAGCCTTCGTCCAGCTCCTCCTTGAACGCGGCGCCGATGTGAACACGGCAGGCTTTTACTATGGTACCGCCCTACAAGCAGCGTCCCGTTTCGGCCATCTCTCAACGATAAAGCTCATTCTCTCCGCGGGCGCAACGGTCAACATCCTCCAGGGCCGACACCACACAGCACTTCGCGCCGCTGTAGTTGGTGGAAGCATCGATATTGTCCAACTCCTGTTAGAAGCCGGCGCCGATGTAAACCTCTCGTTCACGACACCCCGACTTTGGAGTTACGAGAAAAACATGGCACCCACAATTATGCAGCTTGCGGTCGAGCATGGGCACCTCGAAATTGCCAAGTTGCTGCTCCGCAATGGAGCACCACCGCACCGCGACGAGCCTCAAGGGCCAAATACACTCATTCTCGCCTGCTTCGAGAACAACACGGCCATGGTATCGCTCCTACTCTCGGCTGGGGCGCCCGTAAACTACGTTGCCACACCGCCTTCAAGAATCTCGTACGGTTCCGGAGACGGATGGTGCAGCGCGCTTCACATGGCGTGCATGCAGGGCAACGCGGATACTGTTCAGCTCCTCCTCGATGCTGGCGCCGACGTCGAGATGAGTGCTGTTGACAGCAAGCGGCGGTCGCCACTCGCCACGGCGGCGGGCAAGAATCGAGCAACCGTCATCCGGAAACTACTGGCTGCAGGAGCCCATGCAGATGGGCTATCATACTACCATGGCGACAAGGGTAGGACGGCGCTATTCGAGGCCGCCGCCGAGGGTTCGTTGGACGCCGCCAAGGCTCTTCTCGCTGGTGGCGCTGCGCCACACAACGAAGAGCGGTGGCCGAATCCACTCAGCGGTGCATGCAGGTGCGGGAAGTTAGAAGTGGTAGAGCTTCTGTTGGAGGCAGTGAGCTTCTCCGAGCTTGAAGAGCCGGCACTGCTGTGCGCGATGGATGCGGCATCTGAAGCGTGGTGTCACCAGGATGAGGTATTCAAGCTGCTGTTCGAGTACGCGCCTGCAGATGGTGACGCGCTCGTTGCAGCGGCAGCGGCTGGGCTAAACTCGGTCGTGTGGATGTTGCTGGAGAGCGGCGTCAACGTCAACTCTGCGAATCTGGCTGGTGACACAGCCCTCCTGGAGGCTGCCTACAACTTGCACCCTGATGTTGTGGCTACACTTCTGGAGCACGGCGCGGATATCAAGATCAAAAACAAGCATCGCGGCGGGCCAATCATGTCTGTGTTGGATAAGTGCCTGGGGCGTCCGAACACAATGTTGAGGGTCATGTTCAACGGGTACAACAACCGCGGGGGCCACTTTTACACGCTGCAAGAGTACAGCCCGTATAACTGGGAAGGTGGTGCAGATTTGCCAGTCGGAGAAGAGATTGTAAACCTCTTGCTCCAGCATGGCGCGGAAGCTGGTGACCAAAGCCCAGTTCTGGACAACGGCTTCACCCTGGGCTCTGCACTGCACCTCGCCGCCTTCCTCGGGAGTGAGGCAATTGTCTCGTCACTGCTAGGTCATGGCGCCGCCATTGATATGCGCAGCGGACATTTTGAAACGCCTCTTTTTGCCGCCATCCAAAGCAGCCAAGCTGTCGTGGTGAAGTGTCTACTGGGACGAGGCGCCGCGTACCAGTACATGTCAGAGAAGCGGGGCACTCCTCTCCATTTCGCCTGCCACCAGCAGTCAAAGCCTATAGTGCGACTTCTGCTGAGACACGGTGCTGATGCCAACACTGTTGACAGCCACGGCGCGACCCCCCTCACGACTGCTCTGCGCACCACGGGCCCCAGCGACCGCCAATGCTTCAATGTCTTCTTGGAAGAGGCGCGAGATGTGCGAATCACGCCTGATGACCTGCTTGCTGCGGCCGCCACTGAATCCGACCCGCTAGGCAAGTTGAAGGCGCTCCTCAATATTGACACAGCCATCACCCCATCCGAGGACGTCATCTGCGCTATGCTGGCCAACTGGCGCGTATCGCGCGACCAAGACCTGATCCGCCTGGTCATCTCCCGCACCCGCCATGTCGGTGTTACTGAGCGTATGCTGTGTACGGTATCAGATACCAGCGCGCTAAAGATACTTCTCGAGGAGGGCGATAGCGCCATGTCCGCCATCAGGCCCGCAGTGCTCGAAGCCGCGACGGTCCTGCACAACATCGACTACCTCCTCTGGATTGCCCCAACTGTGGTTCCCACCGGGCCTGTTGTGATCAATGCTCTCAAGGCCTACAAACCCTCGCGAGGATACGAGCCTCTCAAGCACACCCAGCCGCTGCTCGAAGTCATCTGGCACCGCAGCCCGGATCTCGTCGTGACCGAGGAGATGCTGCTCCACGTCAGCACGGCCGACGATATGGCATTCCTGATGGGTCGCGCGCCGCCAGATCTGACCGTGTCGGACGAAGTCTTCCAGAAGGCGGTTCTACGCCTCGACCGCGCCAACGTGTTGCGCGTCATCTTCTCACACCGCCCAGCGTGGCAGATGAGCGAGGCAGCCGCCGTCAAGGGCCTGGCCAAATGCTTTGGTGAGTCCGAGTTGGAGTTTTGGGATATCCTGCTGGAGTATCAGCCTGACCTCGACATCACTGCCGCCCTTCTGCGCGAGACGAAGCTTACAGAGAAATGGGTACAGCTGGTCAAAAGCTGGGGGAGGACGTTTGTCGTGACGGAAGAGCTGAGAGAGGTCGTCGACGCGAAGCTGGCGAGTACAAGTCAAACGAAACTGAAGGCGATGGTATATTCGATTGGTGAGCTGTAGTCGTACTATTGATTGAGAATGTGACTTGTAATTTCTTACCAAATGAGTGAAGCCTGGCGACATATATATCTACTCTATAATTTCAAGCCTAGTTGAAAGCTATTGTATAATGCTTTTCCTTAATTTTCTGCCGAGAAATTCAAACCCAATTGTGTCTGCCAGTCGTTGGTGTGTGATGCTCAGGAACGCGCACGTGACGCGGGATTCGGGGAAACAACGTCCGGCTTCCGCGACGCGACTTCCACCGCGACGCGATTTCCACCGCACATCTCCGCCTTTCCATCACGTCCTGCATCTACGTCATCCTTCCTGGTGCCCATCGGCCCCTTAGCAATACGCCGCTGCCTTCGCGACGCTGTCACCACCCTTCAGGCCGTCCTTGATGTGATCCGCCCCCGAGCGGCTGGGGTTTGGCGTTTCATGCGCCCGACCATCCTTCAGGCTGTCTGTCGTGGTCCGCTTTGAGCGGCTAGGGTTCGGTGTTCATTGAATTGCGTGTGCTGAGCTGAGCTGCCGCCAATTTGCAACTATCCTCTGGACTACGCTTGTTTTGCTCCGCTCATGAGCCGATAGCATTATTTCATCACCTGTCTTGTGCAGCTAACAATCATCGCAGTTCCCGCATGGCCACCTCTACCGACTCGCCTCCGTGCATCAGCCAGCGCGCGTTTCCTGTCTGGCTCGACCCCGTTCTGATCGAAGAGCACACCTTCTCCCGCCTCGAATCCGTGAAACACAACTCCGTCGACTTCAAGTTCCAGGCCCATTACAATGGATCGGAAGGATGCGCAGCGATACGGTTCCTGCTGATGGTGGATCTGAACATTGGCGGAAAGTCTGCCAAGCGGCCGTTCTTATACGTTATTCCGTTGGCGCACCTTGCCAAGTCGGATCCAATGGACTGCTCCGTCGTCAGTGACAGCGAAATGGGCCACTCCCCTGTTTGCTCAGCAATCCGAGACACTGGCTTCCTCGCTTCCGGACACGTCATCCGCGTCAACCTGCGGTTACAACAGACTGGCCACGTGCTATCCAGGCCTTTCGGTGCTGGCATCATCCGGCCACGCACCAAGACTGCCCATGAATTACTCGAACAATTCAATTCCATCTCCAATCTTCTCAGCTTCTCCTTCTGCCTCAAACATAGTGCTCCTTTGCAAAAGCAGCTTGAGGACCTGTGCTGCGGCCTTCGCTCCGACATTCTCAAGCAGTATGACGTGCCACTCCACCAGATGCAACCGGTGGATTGGAGCAAGATCGGAGTCGACAAGTTGTATTTAGTTCAACCGCCGCCTTCGCCGGAACTGCAGCCACCGCCGCCGCAATACGAAACTGTGCCAGCCACTCCCCCAACCCATGGCAAAGCCCCTGCACCGGCCAGTCCCTCCGATCGTTCCATGATTCAGGAAACGCAGTGTGAAGACGACATGGTTGCTTCCCCGCTGCCGCCCAGTACAAGGAAACGCCGCCGAATATCTTCCCCACATCCTCCGGACAACAATGCCATCCCCACTCCCCTGTCTAAAGATGACTTCACCCATGATCTCGCTTCCCTCTTCCAGGCAGTTATCCCCACCATCCCACCACGCGAGTACCTCGATCCACAAATGCAATCCTACTTCGACGACTTTCGCTCTGCCGTGGCCAATGCAGACGCCTGGGCTTTCGACCGCGCATACGGCCGCTTCACTGTCCTGCTCCTCTACCACTCCATTCACCAGAATGATCCAACACCGTCCCGTCCATCCTCGCCTTCCCCAGCCTTGACACAGCAGACCAACGTTGAAGACGATGACAGCACGCACGCCGACACCACGGACAGTGCAACAGAAAACGACACAGTGGACGACGACGATGACGACGCTGCCCTTCTTGCCAGAGTCAAGGCGAACTGGCCCACCAGGCGACCCTTCTTCTATGACCTCTTCGACCTCGTCATGTGGGTGCGGTCCCGCGACCGCTGCGGCGTCCCCCACGCTTGGCCCAGCTTTTGCGAACTCGGCCGTGCTACCCGTGAAGCGACACAGGCTGGCGTCTTGTTAGAGGACGCGTTGGGGGGGAACTATGGCGCCGCAAAGGCGAGGATTATGGCCATGGCCGTCGTTGGGACGGGTAGACGGTAATTGATGAAAGGGAGCATCTATTCTTCCCGTACTTGTTCCAAATAATTTTCATTATAGATCACCCAAGACTGTTCTGTATGGATGCTTTGACTCTCCCCTTTCATCAGCCCACACTCGGACATTGGCAAGCGAGCTAACCATGACGCCAACAGCTGAAGTTTGCTGACGCAAGGCATCTTATAAGCAAAGCGCGGGGTTCGGCTGTGGCAGAGAACTGCCGCTCAAGAGGTCTAGAGAGCCGGTTCCATCCTCGCCTCTGTGTCCAGGCCAGGACCGACGTCGAATTACTACAACCAAGATCCAAGACTTAATATAGAGCTGCTCCACCCGCAACACTACGATACCACCTCGCCTCCACCGCGAACCGGGCAAGCGGCGGCGGCAATTACAGCTTCTGGAGCTACGCCGAGCGCCTGCGTGACCGGGCGGGTGAAAGCGAAAGCGGGGAAGTTTGGGAGACGGCTCCGTCCACCTTCCCGCCTCGGGGGAACCGCCCACTTATCCCATCGGCTTTCCCGCACATTTTGAGTCAAACCTCCTGCCTGCGCACCTGCGAGAGCCGCGTCGCCACGGGCATCATGGCCGCCCGATCCGCCCCCACCCCCCAACTTCTTTCAGGCTTTGAGCGCACGCTGCCCAGCCGACGCCCGCCATAGTTCCTGGCCAACACACTCCGTCAGCCTGCTGCAAATTCAATTAGACACACTACGTCGTCCAATCTCAGTCCGCTGCGCACCCGTGTGAAACCATCATGCGGCTGGTCGCCCTCTCCGTCCTTGTCGCCGCCGCATTCCACCTCGCCCCGGGTGTCGCGGCGCAGAACCAGACTGCCAGCAAAGATGACTTCATCGACGGCCTGCTCGCCCAAATGACCGTTCCAGACCTTGGTAAGCAAGCAAAGAGGCCAAAGAATGCCTGAATGTAGAACCGAGGCGGCTCTCCATCTCTTTCGTCGTCATTTTAAGTTCATGTTACGACCCACGCCGCTGCAAAGCCTCTGCACGCCGGAACAATGATTAGCCAATGGCGTTCGACGTCATGTCAAAAAGCAACTCATCATTAGTCGAGTGATGCATGGTTGAATGAGCGCCACAGTCGACGATTGGCGCGCTGTGTGCACATGACAGAACATGCAAGAAGGGAAGTACTAATGTCTCAGGCAGTGCTTCAATTACATCTCATGTTCGGAGACAACGTCATCGGACCCAAATCAGAAAATGAGCTCTACGGTAAAGCTGCCTCCCGATTGCCTGGAATATGATCTGACGGTTTGCACAAGACTTTGCCATGCGGTTTTCCCCCGATTCGTCAATCGGGAACATGCATGATTGGTGATAGCGCATCTCGAGCCCTTTGTTTCACTGCGTCGCTAACTCTTGTCAGGTATCCTCTGAATACATCGCGCTACAATGAAGTACAGAGACTCAACGCAGACAAGTCTCGGCTCAAAATCCCCTTTCTGCACTTCGGCGAATGCCTGCACGGTGTTGGCTCGTATAAGCAATCCATGTTCCCACAGTCGTTGGGCATGGCTGCCAGCTTTGACACCGACCTTGTCCACCGTGTAGGCCGCGCCATCGGCACCGAGGCCAGATCCATTGGTATTCATGCTTGTCTTTCTCCTGTCCTCGATCTAGGAAAGGATCCTCGGTTTGGAAGAGCCCAAGGTGCGTCTTGCAGATTATCAACTGCTTGATCAGACTGCTAACACACGCACAGAGGCTTGGGGCGAAGACAAAGTGCTGACGTCCCACATGGGAGTTGCATATGCCTCCGGCTTGTCCAAGAATGGATCCTGGTCAGATCCCGATGCCGTTGCTCCCGTGATGAAGGTTTGTCAATCTGAGACCAGCAACGAGCATTCTTTGATTCAATACTGATTCGGAATTTACCAGCACTTTGCGGCTTACGGAGCACCGCAAGGTGGGCTCAATGCTGCACCATGGATGGGCCACGGCAACCGAGAGATCAGGGAGGAACTACTCATGCCATTCAAAGCTGCCGTCGAACTCGGCGGTGTCCGTGGTGTCATGATGTCTTACAATGAGCTCGACGATGTGCCCGCGCACGTGCACCCGATGCTCTATGGAGCATTGGAGGAGTGGGGCTTCGACGGTTTCGTAATGGCAGACGACACAGGTAGGAATTTACGTGCGTTTTCAGTGAGTTCTGTCTAACGACCAACAGGAATGATCATGCTACAAGGACGCCACAAAGTTGCCAGCTCCACGGCTGACGCCATTCAGCAGTGGTTTAATGCCGGTGGCATGATCCAGTTCTACGACTACTCGTTAGAGACATACCTCAATGTCAGTATCAGCTCGCACGTGTCAATGTGTAGCTTTAAACTCACTGTTCCAGACTACTATTGACCTTGTCGAAAACGGGACTGTGCCTCTATCAACACTCCAAGCTCACGTCCGCAAGATACTCGGCGTGAAGTACGACCTTGGACTCTTCTCCGACGCATACATTTCCTCTGATATTGACCCACAAGCAATAGTGGATTCGCACGTACCTTTGACGCTCGAAGCTGCGCAGAAGAGCCTTGTTCTACTCGAGAACCGCAATTCCACGCTCCCGCTCAGGCCAGCTGAGCAAAATATCAAGAAGATCGCACTCATTGGGCCTTTCGGTGACATGCTCAATTACGGTGATTACTCAGGGACTTACGGTTCGTCTCCAGTTGCCAACTCGTCGACAATCCAGCAAGCAATGCAAGACTATCTTGCATCCCTCAACAACACATCACCAGTGGAACTGGTCACCAGCTGGGGCGCCAACACCTGGTTATACAATGCGCAGTATCCAATCCCCGGCTATCATTTGTCCCCTCTGCCGTCCAACGAGACAGACCAAACAAGCGAAGGTCTTCTTGCAACATACTTTGCCGGTGTGGACTTCACGTCCCCGCTCGCGCAACGCGTGGAGGTTCCGGTCATGGACTGGAGTCTCTATCCACCTCCTGGCCTGCAATCAAACAACTTCAGCGCAACCTGGGAGGGCTACCTCACAGTCCCACCCTCGCTCGCAGCCGCAGTCGACGGCTGGCTCGGAGTAGCCGTTTCGCCCAACACAACGGCGGCACTGTACGTCGATGACGTCCTAGTATCCCACTCGCCCCTCACCACCGACGGCAATTTCCTCTCCAACATCCCGCCGCGCACGTACTCCCAGGCCAACAGCACCGCGCCGCCGCCCGGATCCGCGCCCTTCAACTTCGTTCCCGGCGCCAAGCACCGCGTGCGCATCGAGTACGTCGCCTACAACCTGTACCAGAAAATCGAGAACCTGTCCTCGGTCAACGCGCAGATCATGCTCTTCTGGAACCTCGTCAATCGCGCCAACGCCACGGCTGACGCCATCTCGGACACTGCTTCCGACGCTGCGGCCATCTCCCACGCCCTCGCCGCTGCCAGCGCCGCCGATACCATCCTTCTCGCCCTGGGCGCGAACTGGAACTCGGACGGCGAGGGCGGCGACCGCGCGTCGCTGATGCTGGCGCCCAACCAGACGCGTCTCGCCTCGGCCGTCCTGGCGCACGCCGCCTCCTCGGTGCCACGCAAGCCCGTCGTCTTGATCCTCCAAGGGGGGCGCCCCTTCGCTATACCCTCGATTTACGCCCGCTCGGACGCGGTGCTGGCCGCGTTTTTCCCTGGGCAGCGCGGCGGGCAGGCCATCGTCGAGACGCTGTTCGCCGCGGGGAGTGGGGTGAGCGGTCCCGGGGGGCGCGTGCCGCTGAGCGTGCCACGAGACGTCGGGGTGCTCCCGGCATACTACAACTACAAGCAGACAGCACACGCCGTGACCTACCTCGACGCGGAGCAGTACCCGGCCGTCTACCCATTTGGTTGGGGCTTGGGTTACTCGACTTTCAGCGTCTCCTCGTTTGCTGTCGAGGGCGGCGACACTTTTTCGGACGGCGGGACGTTGACCTTCAGGGCTGGTGTGACGAATAACGGGACGCTGATGGGGAGCTATGTGGCGCAGGTACACTTGCTTAGGCGCGTGTCGAGCATCACGCAGCCGGAGCGCCAGCTCGTGGCATTTGCGCGGGCGGATGGTGTGGCGGTTGGAGAGAGTAGGGAGCTTGTGCTGGCAGTGGATGTGGATCGGTACCTAAGGATTCTGAATCGGAACTACGACTGGGAGTTGGAGAGAGGAGACTACACTTTTTCGCTGATGGCGCACGGAAGCCCAACGGCGAGTACCGAGGTAAATGTAACGGTTGTTTGTGTGTAGGCTGTAGAAGAAGACCGTATATGCTCTGGGGATGCTTCCAACAGCGCTCCTAAATGCCAAGGCGACAGTGCATGGCTTAAGTAACACCGCCTCTCAATCCGGCTGCCAATCATTTAACCCCACGTTGAAGCCCCCATGTCGCGGCTGATGGGCGTAATCATTTAAGCGAATGTTGCGCAATGTCAATTTTGCCCACTTCCGCTAACATTCCGCTGCGGTTACCGCCATCAACGACGCGTGCAGCACCAACTAGTGGGACTAGCTACTTCCCCTTCAAGCATGCGGAATGCCCTACGACCAGGAAACAGCGCAGTCTCGCCAAAGACGCCTTGCCAATCAAAAAAGCTTGCCGCACGCATGTTCTAGCGCGACACCAAGGAAAAGAATTCCATTGCATCCACATAGAGCCTTTTCAGAAAGCAGGACCAGATCATCAAGTCATAGAGCAAAAGAAAAAGCGAATGACAAGGAACTGAATCGTGAAAAGCCAGTCATCCATCGCTGTAGGTCTCGAATCCTTTAAAATGAATCTGGTTCCTGACAACATCTCAATTTAAGCTGCAACACAGCCACCGTCCCACAAGAGTGATAAATCTGGTCTGGAGTACCGAGTACAGGGCATACCAAAGGCGTATGATAAGGAAAGAGTGCCTGAATTAGTTTCAAAAGCGTTGAGTCTTCCACCGGACACCGCCGTGAAAGTTGCCTCTGTGGCACTTGACCCATACACACGACGGCATAAGGTGGCGACTGTATCGTTTTCCAGGACCCCAGAGTGTTTGACTTCAACTCTAGGGGATCCCGAAAACGAATGGACCTTTGAGGCTTCCAGCAGCAGCGAACATAATGAGCCACTAAGGATTTCTGTGGATACCCACTTTCGAGGTTTCACTCCACTGAACTCAGGGAGTGACACTGAGTGTGAAACGGAGTAAGTCTAAATGGTCCTTCCTATAATTATACGGTTAATTAATACTTTCCGTCATTTAAAAAGTATTATTGCAGTGACTGGGTTAGGAGGACACGCGTTCGGTTCCTTCAAGCAAAGTGGAGGAAGTCACATGTGGCTTCGCGACAGCTTGCCGAATGATGTACCTAACGCAAGGGTTTTGATCTTTGGCTACGACTCGGCCCTTACGGACCCAAACTCATTCCAAAATCTACGGGATTTGGGGATTACATTTCAAAGAGATATCAACAATATACGGCACTACCAACTTCCCAGTGTAGGTAATAGTAGCAAACGGTTAGTACAAAAGGCTAACAAGAAATAGGAAACTGAATGGGATCAAGCGTTCAATCCAACACGGCCAATAATCCTCATCGGACACAGTCTCGGTGGCATCGTTATTAAGCAGGTCTGAGCACACAGAGAATGATGCAATTAGTAAAACAACAAGAATATTGGGCTGATTCTCATCAGGCTCTCCTCGAACTGAAGATGCAGTCAAACAATCTATCATCCCAGGTCAACCTCAGTGCGATACGTGGCCTGATTTTCTTTGGCGTACCAACATATGGCATGAACATCCAGTCTCTTATACCAATTGTAGGCGACCAACCCAATCGGAGCCTGCTTCAGTCACTAGAAAAAGACTCCATGTTTCTCCAGGAACAGAACGACCGTTTTCACAAAGAGCTTAATGGCTACGAACTTAACATCGCCTATTTCTATGAAACAAGAATGTCACCCACCGCTCAACGGGTATTAAAATTTCACGCTCTGTATCTGTCAATTTACTGATAAAGTACAACAGTCTCCTAGCAATAAATGGTGCATGAGCGGCCCTCCCGCCATTCTTGTAGACAAGGCCTCGGCAACCAATGGATATAAGAGTCACAGCCACCCTCATGACTTAAGAGGACTCGTCAGCCATTCTGAACCAATGGACCGGACTCACTCTGAACTCGTGAAATACCGACAGCACGATAGGGACTATAGAACAGTTTGTCATCTCATCTGTACGCTGCTAGCGTCAATTCCTGAAGGTGCGTTAGGTCTCATAGACAACAAGTTAGTATTTTGCAAGACACTTACCAGCGTTCAGATGATTTGGAGTTGGAGATGCAAGAAAAGATGCAAGAAAGGCTAGATGGTAAGCGACTTATATTGTACCATCGGGGATGTGAGTCTGATGTTCATTATTGCCAGCCTGCTTGAGATCTTTAGCCTTCCCGGAAATGCAGTCCCGCAGGATGGAGATCGAAACGGCCGAAAATACATGCAGTTGGCTTCTTCAAGACAAACGATACCAAGCCTGGTCAGAACAAGACCAAGGCCTTCTTTGGATCACCGGAAAACCAGGTGCCGGAAAGTCGACGTTGATGAAGTTTGCCGTGTCATATGCTGAGGCTGCTTCATCTCGTTACGATCGGGATAAGCCCTCATCCTGTGTAGGTGAGGATGGTTCAGGAAACCGCTCTATTGGAGAAGATGTTGTACTTTGTTTCTTCTTCTTCGGACAAGGTACTTCACTTCAGAAGTCACCGATGGGCTTTCTACGTGCAATTCTGCACCAAGCTCTCCCGCGATATCGCCAAAAACTGTCAGAGCTTTCTAACACGTTCGAAAGCCGCTGTGCCAGCCAAGGAACCCCGGATAAAGACTGGTATTGGCATGAAAAAGAGCTCGAACAACATTTGTTTGAATTGCTTGAAGATGCCACACAATCCGATTCCATCCAACTTTTTGTTGATGCGCTTGACGAGTGTGGAGAAGAAGATGCTCTCAGACTGGTTGATTTGTTCGAGCGTCTGATGAAACGGATTCTTCAGAATCAGGGCAGACTTAAAATCCTCTTTTCGTGTCGGAAATACCCCATTCTCCACTTGGAGAACGGCACCGAGATTGTACCAGAAGAAAGCAATCAGGACGACATCAAGAAAGTTGTTTTCCGCATTCTTCAGAAAGGTCAATTCTTAGAGGCAAGAGCGCGAGAAATAGGCGAAGCGATTGTAGAAAACTCGAGCGGAGTATTCCTATGGGCTGTCCTAGTGGCTCCACAGGTTGTCGATATGAATCGCAAGGGGAAACCCATTGCGGCTATCAAACTCGGCATCAAGAAAATTCCACGGGAGTTGCACGAACTCTACAAGAGGATACTGCTGAACTCAGCAATGGAGGAAGATGACTTTCTCTGCTCTTTGAAACTCTTCCAATGGGTCTGCTTCACTGAAAGAAGACTGTCAGTCCCGGAGATGCAGCACGCCATGGCCTTGGATCCGGACACCCAGTACAAATCGGTTGATGAGTACGTCGAGGGGCCTGACATGGCAGAAGACGAAAGCAAGATGGCGAGGATGATCAACTACCTGTCGAAAGGGCTGGTTGAAGTAAGGGGCAACCATGTTCAAGTGATTCACCAGTCAGTCCATGACTTCCTTGTTAACGAAGCGCTGTACATGATCCTTCAGAGAGTTGGAAGACCTGCATCTAGTGCTTCTGGTCTGGGCCACCTCATGATTCTTCGAACATGTCTGCAGTACCTGTCTCTTAGAGAGATTGCGAACTTGAAAGAAGACTTTGCTGGAGAAAATCTTGCATCTTTCCCTTTCGAAGTCAAGTATCCACTTTTGGGGTATTCAACCACATACTGGATCCCCCATGCTTCACATGTTGAGTCTGCCGGTCTGGCAAATGAGGAGCTCTTGCAATACCTCTACAGGACCTTCAATGCTCATAACTGGGAGAACTGGTTATGGGTTCACCGCGAACTGCACAAAGAACAGGGCATCGAAAGGGGTCATTTTCCAGAATCGACGCTACTACACATTGCCGCAAGCTTCGACCTGCCGTACCTGTTTTCTGCGCTCATGAAAACATCGGACAACGACATGAACTGTACAGACTCTGAAGGCCAAACACCACTATGGTGCGCAGTCTCCTCACAGGACAAACGGAGAGTTGCTACTCTAGTCCAAGACAAGCGCGTCAACCCAAATTTGGCAAACAAAAGGGGCGAATCTCCGCTCCACGTTGCTGCACAGTGCAGCAACATTTTGACCACGTTACTAGCCTCGGACAGGCTCTTGATGAATGCAAAAGACGAGCAAGGTCGGACGCCAATCTTCTTTGCACGCAACCACCCCGAATCCCTGAAAATCTTCTTATCTATGAAAGAAATCGACTGGAATGCTCAAGACGATTTGGGGCGCACTCTACTTTGGTGGATTGCACATGATCAGAATGTTGAAGCTATCAAGATCATCCTTGATCGGTCAGATCCGAACCTTGGAGATGCGAATGGTGTCACGCCTCTATTCCTCGCCTGTTGGAAAGGCTATGCTGCGGTGGTTGCAAGCTTACTTTGCAGTAAGAGCATAAGCCCAGATGCGAAGACAATGGCTGGCCGAACGCCATTATGGGCGGCTGTGACATTTTCACGGATTGAGATAGTACGCCTACTACTGGCTACTGGAAGGGTGAATCCTTCAACTGAGGATATAAATGGATGCTCTCCTTTGCATATCGACCCGGAGCTTACAGCATTATTGCAGCGGGAGGGGAACTTTTCCATCATCTCACCATTCTCTAAGACGCCGCCACCAAAAAGGCCGAAACCGAAGCGCAGGTATACCCCCCCGAACTGGTCTGGGCAATATTTTGACTTTTGAATCTTGCACTTCACGAACTTTATCTATGAAACAACCTTCCATATTGTTATTCTCCTATCTTGTAAGGCGGTCCCAGCTTGTTCTTGCCATCCACGTCTCGAAACTCCAGTTCCCCCATGAGATCTTCAATTCCCACGAAGGTCCGGATCTAGTAATGTCAACGACGAAAAGATAGCTCAAGCAATTATACTCTACACTTACGTTGACGGCAGTGACTTCCCTCTCAACCTCCCGATCCGCTTCCGAGAAATCAATAAGGATGCTCGTCCCGCAGACGCGGCAAAACTTATGCGGTTTCTTCTGGTTCCCGAAGCGGTACGCGGAGAGGTCATCTTCGCTGGAGCTGAAAATGACGTCTTTGCGCTTAGGATATACCAGGAGGTATCCGTTCTTGGTGCAGATGGAGCAGTTGCAACGAACGATCTTAGAGGAGCGGATATCGGCGAGGGTCGCGGTGAACTTGACTCTCCCGCAGTGGCAGTTGCCGTGGTACGTCTGGATCTGCGGCTGCGAGGACATGGCGGGCAAGCGGGAGGAAGGGAGGCAGACGAACAAGAAGAGGAGAAGAGATGCAAGCATAAAAAATATGTCGTTGACGACACGAACGAGAGACACACAATTAGGAAGAAGATGCTTTTATCCGCCCCGCTTACGCGCATTTGGCCCCCACGTTGTGTGGTACCGACGGGTTGGATTTTGCTTATCTACGATCCATGTGCTACGTGCCGCGTTCCCGCCCGCTGCCCCGCCGTGCGTTTGGAGTCCAGCCCCAATCCTCCCGAGCGCAAGCTTTGCCACCCGCCGCCGGCCGCCCCCTGCAACTTCCACGCCACAATGCCTCACGGCATGACCCCTCCCCTGACAACGTTGCTGTCACTGGTGGTCGCCTAGCAGGCCATGAAGGAGCGTCTTGAAAGCTTCTCCTTGGTGTCGGCATCCAGCTCCTCGTAAGCGTCAATCATGAATTGACGCTTCACCTTGGAAGTAGCGTCGGTGTCGAGCTCTTCGTAAGCATCGATCATGAACTGGCGCTTTGCAAGCTTCTCCTTGGTGTCGGCGTCGAGTTCCTCGTAAGCATCGATCATGAATTGGCGCTTGTCCATTGAAGTGGCGTCAGCATCGAGCTCTTCATAGGCATCAATCATGAACTGGCGCTTGCCGAGCTTCTCCTTGGCGTCGGAATCGAGCTCTTCGTAGGCATCAATCATGAATTGGCGTTTCTCCTTGGCGTCGCCCGAATCGAGCTCCTCGTAGGCATCGATCATGAATTGACGCTTCGCAAGCCTCTCTTTGGTGTCATGGTCAAGCTCCTCGTAGGCATCAATCATAAACTGGCGCTTCGCGAGCTTCTCCTTGGTGTCGGTGTCAAGCTCCTCATAAGCATCGATCATGAACTGGCGCTTCTCCTTGGTATCGGCGTCGAGCTCCTCGTAAGCGTCAATCATGAATTGGCGCTTCTGCTTGGAGGCAGCGTCGGTGGTGTCGAGCTCTTCGTAGGCATCGATCATGAATTGGCGCTTGGCGAGCCTGTCCTTGACGTGGGCGTCCAGGGCCCCGAAGGAGGAGGCAGAGGAGCAGAGAGCGTCACGCTTCTCCCACGGCTCGGGGGCGTTGAGCTTGGCGAGAGCGCGCTCGAGAGCGGCGCCCTCGAGCTTGGGGGTCGGGGTCGCGGCGGCGGTGGCCAGGAGAACGGCCAGTACGGAGGCGATCTGGGTGGTCTTCATGATGAACAGAGGGGGCTTTGAGTAACGATGTCTTTGAGGAGATGGATGAGGGATGTTGAGGCGATGTGGGATATGGTGCCGCTGACAAGCTCACTTAAATATACGCTCTCGATGCTAGACCGAACGGTGAGAGGACGACTCTTCACTCACTCAGTGTTGCCGACCCTGCCGATACTGAAGCTTCAGGACGGATTGGATACGGGACATGATGGTGCCGCCGGAAACATGAGGTTGACGCCGACATGCGTTGCCCAATCGGTTCTCAACCGGCCGCATCTCAACAAACTCGCCCTTGGTTCAGCCGATTGATAACGGTGGGGAGTAAGCGTCGTGGGGGGCCTTAGAAAGACGGAGCTGAAGGATGCTGCACTCTGCTCCCGCGTCCGAAGAGATCAGCGTGCTAGCAGCGAAGCGAGGTGTAGTCTGGGCGGAGGAATTATCCGCGTAGCATTGCAGCGTAGCAGGTAAGCATCCAGATGTACCAATTTACCAATCATGTTTGCTATGTGCAGTATACTCCTGTTGTGTGGGCCCAGTCTTAGCCTGATTCAGTCGGAGACTTGACGTCGGCTACGGAGTAATAGCAGGAACGCCCGCGGGATTCTTAATGGTCCCGTAGGATTCTTAATCGTCCGGATCCCAGTGGCTGGCGTTGACCCTTGACCTTGAGGTAGAACTTCCTTTCCTGGTTAGCGTATCTTAGTATAGCGAACAGGCAGAATCCTTCGTTATGCAGCCAAGTTCAGCGCATGAGTGCACCGTATCTACCGTGTTCTCTCTCTCTGCCACTGCTATTGCTGCTGTGATCCATACCCGTTTCCTCCCTCCATCACCATTCTTCGACATGCTCCAAGTGCGTGTGGTCTCGTCATGCGCCTCACGGATCCCTTGCGGTCCATCCTACCTCGCCGACATCATTCAGGACGGCGGACAGGGCGAGCACTTCATCATCGAAGCCGCGTCTGGCGCCTACCTCTTAGTCCTCACCAGAACGGACGCCGCGGGGCACTCGCCTTGGTCGACCGACGACGCCCTCAGGTTCTGCACCGATGCCATCCAGCAATCTACGTCGTCAGCCGTCTGCCTGTTTGAAGACGAAAGCAGCGCGCTAAAGTCGGAAGAGGCCTTCTGCCCCTCGTCCTCCTCCTCCTCCTCCTCCCTCGTTTCATTGCTCAGCATCTCCGACCGAGCGGCCGCATCCGTGGGCAGCTGGCCAGCGGGCCTTTCGACCAAGAAGCAGCAAACCTGGACGATCAAGCTACGGCAATACCGCAAAAAGCTTCTCTGGCTCGTCCTGGCCCTGGTTCTCGTCGCAGCCGTAGCCACGATAGCAGCGCTGCACCGGTCCTCGCCGGCATACTGGCAGCGCTACGACACGCGCGGCAGCGTCGGGCCCCAGTACCAGCTTCAGTTCGACCACCACAACGTGTCGGCGTGGGCGGCGCGCTACCCTTCGCCCAACGACGCGTGGTTTCTGCGTATCGACGACCAGGCCATGGTGCCGCCCGAGCTGGTCGACGCCGACGAGCTGCGCTACCAGCGCTGGTTCCGCGCGCGCTACCCGGAGGCCGACGCGGTGCGCCTCCGCGGCGACTACCTCCAGGAGGGCTTCCTCAGCGACCCGAGCGCCATCCAGGTGCCCGCCGACCGCGCCTTCCACATGGCTCATTGCGTGCTGGCCGTCAGGAGGTACTGGCTGGCGAGAGAGGGCGGCCGCCATGTTTGCCCCCGCGACATCGATTACAAGCATATGAAGCACTGCATCGATGCCTTGGACATGTGGGCCTTCCCCGAGGGGCCGCGTCGGTCTTTGCCTTCGACCATGGGCGGTGGCGCTCACGGTGCTACTGCCGAGGAAGCTGGTATTGCTGTCGACGAGTCGGATGATACGAGGCTAGTTTGGCGCACGAAGGTCTGCTTTGACTGATGTCTTAGTGAACTAGATAGAAAATTGACATGGCTCATTTTACACCCTTTTAAGATGCGTGTTGCCGGTGCTCGATAGCTGATTGGTGATGCTGGAGGTTAATTTCGGCAGCTTCTGAGTGCACATGTTACTGTTAGAATCTACTCAGTCATTCCAGCCCGGCTCGGTCTCCTGCTGGGTGATGCTTTCTTTCGCTGCACAGATTGCAACGGCTACATATGCTAAATGGTCCAGAATTTTATTCTTGAGCAAGCCATGTAATATTGAAGCTATTGCTACCTGTCTACACTGCATCAATTCCCGTGTCCTGGAATGTCCCAGTTGCCAGCACCATGCAGAATATGCGACCTCGTCCACTCCTTGAGGTCATCAAAGTTCTTGCACACGTGCACGACATTGAAATCCGGCGTCGGGAACTCGTGGCCGGGGAGGCCATCCTCGGTGAGGATGGGCGTCATCTCGGCCGAGCACTGCAGCTGCATCCTCAGGATCTCGACGCAGTGGTCCAGGTGCCCGCGGACAACGTGCGGCGGGTGGTCGACGAAAAACGTGTTGTTGGCGTAGTGGTCCGGATACGTTGCCATGCGCAATACATTCTTTCTTTCTGTCAGCTGCCAACCGTTGCATTCAGAGGGTAGACACACTCACCAAACAGTGCAATTGATGGAACACTTCTGGATATCCTGCGATCCCCCCTCCCATGGATTCAGGGATTCTGGTCCAGTTGCGCCCCGGGTCCTTTTGCAGTTCCCCGAGCTTCGATTCCTCGACACGCACGGGGACTCCGCCAACTTGAAGCTTGTCAGTCGGTCGTGTGCCCAACGTTGCAGCCAGCAGACTCACGCATCCACAAATCATCCCATGCTTGGTCCACGTCGTCGCCAGCGCCTCTGAACGGCGACTTCCGGTAGAAGCTGCCAGTGATTGTTTGTGCCGAGTATCGAATGAGCGTCTGGGCAGGAGCTGGAGAGAATATATTTAATTAAGACCAGACGAGGGCCGCCATGAGACTTACACCACGTTGATGACTGCACAGCGCAGCTCTCTTCGTCAGGGTACCACGTGCCGGCATCGAAGACGACAACGCTCCAGGCCACAAACGCCAGAAATGAGATGGCCATCTTGTAGGGACTCGGCCTCTGTTTCTTGCCTAGATGCTGCAATCCCTCGGCCTGGGGCTCTCCTTTCTGCTCCACGTCCACGTCATCTTCGTAGAGCAGGTGATAGGCCGGCTTGAAAGCAGCTTTCATGCGTTCAGCAGCTCTTTCGAAAGCGGCCATGGCGGTCAGAGTGGTGAATGGTATGAGAAGAATGCGTTGTAGTGGATGCAATGGGCCTCTGTTTTCTGCCGAGTCGGATATGGGCGCCGCTCGGATGCAAGCACGTCTGGACACACGGGCCAGCGTGCAGCGTTGGGGGTTGTTGTATAATACATGGATGGCACAGCTATCTGCAGGCTTCGGCTCCTTCGCCCCGTTCCGCTCCCGTGTTTCCCCTTCTCTCCGCCGTGGCGCAATGTAGATCTAGATAAGCGCTATCCAACTGAGCTAGAGAGCGCCTCAACCGCAGCCAAACCTATGATAAGAGCTGTGCGGGGTTGATTGTGGGGACCGTCTTGCCGACTTGGCATCTTTCTACCCAAATGGGAAGTTCGGGAAAACGCTCGCTTCATGCTGAATCCTTCGTTCGATGAACTGTCAGAAATGATCATGCTTAGAATCCTACGGTGCAACCTCGAATTTACCCGTCAGCGCGCGTAGGTCGAGACCCCACTGACAACGCGCGATATGGACTGCCTAACGACGAGGGTTGTGGTACTGTACATGCATGCGGCGGAATAATCATGGAGGTTCGTCGCCAAACATCGTATGATCTGGACAATTGGATGTTCCGGTCAGCATCAAAGCAGGCGGACGAATTCGGACCAACGGTTGCCTCCTGGCACTGGTCGTCGAAGTCGGGCATTTCAGTCCCCTCCTCGAACCGCTCCTCTCAGCACAAATTCCAGTTTCACAAACCGAACAATGCGCCTCCTTAGCGTTTCTATCGTGACGCTTCTTCTTTCAGCACTTCAGGCAGGTTGCGCTGCGTTCAGCCAACTCTGCAAAGCTGATCAGATCCACGACGTCGATATTTGTATGGTCTTCGCGACGCCTCAGTATGACCCTTCAACCTATCATCTCGCCTTTTCCGGAAGGTTTCCTCAGGGTCGGGGCTGGGCAGCCTTCGGCCACGGATCCGCCATGGACGAAGCACTTATGTTTGTATTCTACCCCAACGAGCAAGAAAATGGTATGTCGCCCTTACATTGTCCTCTTTCAAGACTTTAGCTAATCAGAGCAGGGCTCACTGTGAGCGTCAGATCAACCAGGCCAGTTTGGCACCTCAGCCCGTAACTATAGACAAAGCGCTGACATTTCTCCTTCACAGCGGTCACTACCCTCCGCGCGTGTCCTCCCAACACAGAAGCCTCTCAGTGTTGCAGACATTTGTAGACAGCGAAGGATACTACAACGCCGAGATCAAGTGCGAGTCTTGCAGAGCATTGGAAAATGAGCACGACGGGTACGAAAGCTGGATATGGTCTGCCAACGACTATCAGAAATTCCAGACAAGCGAGGTAGACGAACAGCTACAAATGCACGTACTCTACGGTAAGTCTTAATCTCACGGAATCCATGGACCATGCTGAGTTCCAGCAGACAGATTTGAAACGACCGTCGAAATGTCATCAGGAAGCACTCTCACCCTGGCTGGAGACAGGATAAGCACAGGCATCAAGGGCCCAGGGTCGAAGGACGCAGTCCTATTCGACCTGATGAAGGCCCACGGCTTCCTCATGCTCCTCGCTTTCCTAGCAGTCTATCCAGCCGGCGTGCTGGCAATTCTTCATGGAGGCAAGCGGGCCTTTTGGATGCATGCAGGAGCACAATTGAGCGGAACTTCATGCGCCCTCCTCGCAGGCGCTTTTGCCATCCTTGGGTCTCACGGGCACTCCCATTCTCACGTAAGGCTTCAGTTATACCTGGATTTCCGCACCGCTGATATTCCTTGTAGGGCCCGCTCATGTTATCCCATCAGGTACTTGGTTTCGCAATTCTGATCTTGATCCTCTGTCAAGGCGGGATTGGATACCTGCACCACAGAATTTTCGTATTGACCCAGGAGAAATCGCGTTGGTCGCGATGGCACAGGATTCTGGGCTATGTTGTGCTTCTTTCCGGCTTTTCCAATGCAGCGCTGTAAGTGTCGATGTTCCGCAGACGTATTGGTCAGGGACTAACTTGGATCAGTGGCCTTTACATCAGGCAGGTATTTGATAATTTTGGCTTTCTCCTTCTTCTAGGCGGCTTAGCTTGTGGCACTTGGGCAATGGTGGGAAAGATCATTGAGAAGTTTAGTCAAAGTCAAAGACCGGTAAGCTGGTGGAAGAGCGGGGACCCGGCTCGCTACGAAGCGGGAGAAGCGGATCTTTCGACGCTTCAAGATAACAGACTACTCCTTTAATAAGAAAGATTGGCGTGCCTGCAAGAAAGAGCATTACGTTTTGTTAAGTACGGGTGTTGCCCCGTGGCCAGCGCCACTCCCAAACAGATCATCCGCCCCAACACCTTTTCTTTATTATTTTGTCGTTTTAAATTCAGAAATCAACACGGTCAGGGTATTATGATAAGGGCGTATAAGAAAACCTTTAAAAAGAAGCTACGACATAGTTATTTTACGTATAGTTATATAATTGTATGTAGCGTTTATCAGCCTTGTATCAGCCCGAAACCTTAGCGTAGCTTAACGACGATAAGCTTTCATTGTCCCTATTGCCCACGGAGGCGCCGCCCAGTCCTACTCGCTGCTATTACCTGCATGGACAAGGAATGCGGTCAGAAAAATCTCATCGATTAATCAGAGAAACCGGGCCTACTCGATCAAATTAGGTGCTATTCTGAAACAATAAAATAAACTTGGGATCACTAAACATTTTGCAACCTAGGTAAAGTGGCAAGGCATCAGAATTATTTCGCGACACTAATTGATGAACAGGCTTGCGAATGGGAGTCCAAATGATGGTGTATTCGGCTAGCATTTTGCGAGATCCTCCGAAAGGCGAACGAGGAGGCTAGACAATTAAAAAAGCTTGGTTGTATGGGCAGCTCGGCTGTCAAAGTTACACCAAATTACACGAGTGCTTCGTTTCGACATGACGCCCAAAACTGCGGGGCTTCGTACGCGATGGTTTCGTAGTGTTTCGTACGCGGGGCTCGAAGCGGCTTCTTCGGACATGAAATGGCCACAGCCAGTGACTTTGGGATCAATCAGATGCACAGCGCTGGGGTCATAACTCATTACAACTCGTACTGCTCGCTAGAATTACCAACCCTTCGCCCAATCAGCACTTCCCGTCTCGATATCCCCCCTCCGGCTCTCACGTCCACTCCTCTCTTCTCTTTCGACCTGCACCTCGACCTGTGCCACAATGACGTGTTGGCGTGAATCCCTCATCATCATGCTGTCCATATCGACAGGGATGGTTTGCGTGCTGTCGGAACGGTTTCGCCCCTCTTTCGAGGATCCCTCCACGACAGCAGGAAGCGGGAAAGTATTCGGACGGTTGATCGGGTCCGTGTACTCACTGTCGATGGTGATATGATGGTGACGCGACCCGGTCGTAGAACCGTAACCGCCGGATCCGCCGGTACCGAGCTCCGTCGGTAAAGGCTGTGCGGTCCAGAAAGAGCGCGTAAAGAGGGCCCGAAGGACCGGGGCGTTGACGCAGAGAAGGGCGACTGTCGTCTCCCGGGTGCCCCATAAGTTGATGTTCAGCGTCGAGGGATGAGAGCCCAGCGTGATGATGACGCGGATGACGGCGACGGTGATGGCTAGGATGCCACCGAGCAGGAAGCAGCCCATGAAGATCTTTTGCTTTAAGGGCCGCTTCAACGTCCAGAAGAGAGGGATTGGGATTGAGAGGACGGCCAAGTCGGTAAAAATGTTGCCGAAGGAGACAATGGCCACGTTCTGGGGGTGGAAGGTGCAGTTTAGACTCGGCCGGGGTCTAACCTTCCAGTTGTCCGGGAAGCTCGGACAGCTAAAACACACGGTGAACAGGACTGCGATCCAGCTGGCCGCGACCAAGAGAGAGAGTATTATCAAAAGCTTCCGCTGCCAAAGCCTGAAAGTAAGCCGACTGCTGTAGAGCGGGTTAGTTTCACAGTGTGAAAGGAAGAGAAGTACGTACTAGAAAAACAGCATCATGGCCTTCATGCTCCAAATTAGGCCGGGGTAAGAGAACCAGCCAATGAATTCAAATTTTGAGCCTATCCCGATGCTTCGTACCTCGGCGATCGTCATTTCATTGAGTTGATCTTCGGTAAACTCTACCGCGGTCCCATGCCGAGCTGTGTTTGTCAGCATCCAGAACACCAAAATCTCCATCGCAGCGGGTACATACTGGCGTGGTCCACGACGATGCCATCAATCGTAAGGCAAATGACAGCGATGAATCCAAAGTAGTCATCGCCGAGAAAGCCTCCAAATCCGACCATTCTTATGCGGACAAAGTATCGTAGCGCGAAAATGAGGACGCCGAAGCCGTATTCGCCCCAGAGTTCTACGAGAGCCGCCTGCGGTAGTAGTGAGTTAAGGACTTGTACACGAGACTGAGAACGTTTACTTACCTCATTATTTGCATGTACGGGCGGCATCGTGGGTTCTGCTGTCCAAGGAGAGACTGTGTGGAGGAATTGAAGTCATGAAGGAATGACAGACGGACTCAGATAAAGAAATACCTTGAATGGCCCTGACTACAACGCTGCCTATATAGGACGCTCTATATAGGGCATTAAGGAGAAACATTTGCGGGAGCGGCCATAAGCATCTTACGATGCAGGATCCCTGAGGGCTGGAACACTCTAGTCATTCAAAAAGCTTTATTGGTGATACAATTAAACTTTCGACTATAAATACGCACGTGCTAAACGAACACTAGATGGACTCGCGTGGCCCAAAGCGTCGAGATTTGCAAAGCCCGCTCTACAAGACACGGCGGAAATGAAAACGTGTAGAAACATGTAAGACACTAGAGATTTAAGACTTTAAGGACGTGGCATGCGCTGCTGGGTGTGGGCATTAGCCACGACAGTCGGGAGTCCCCGGGTAACTGCAGCCGGCAGACATGTTACTAGACGAGAGATGTTTCAGATATGTAGTGTATTCGATTAAGCGAGCGGTAGGGCTCCAGGAGCGAAGCTCTGAAATGGTTTCAGATGGTCGAGCGGCAGACTGGTAATCTACCGGCTCCGCCGATCAACCTTCTCGTAAAAAAGACGCCGCGGAGAAGGCTTACTGTTGCCATGCTTGGCGCCGTCATCAACCTAGTACGTCATGTAAGATTCTTCACCACGGTGGAGGTCCAGTTCGAGAAGCGACCGACCGCCGGGAGGGTAGAGGTTTGTAGCAAAGTGACGGCGCTCATACTCGGCCCGGAGACGAAGTGCTTCTTTGCTGAACGGATCGGCGACCTGGCTTTCATTAGCAATGGTTTGGCGAGAGCGCTGGCGTTTTGTGGCAGGAGCAATGCGGGGAGAGGCGACGCAGGCGAAGTTTCGCGGGGGCTTACGTAGTATAATTGTTCTGATATTATGCGAGGCGTTTCCCGACAGTATTTATAGTAGATGGCAAAGGTAGAGTGAAGGGAATTGTAATCGATTTAGAAAAAAATGTGTTATACTACATGGATACAAGATTCAAGAAATTGTAGAGTGGAGATTCGTTCATGCTCGCTGCTTCAAGAACCTTAGTTAAATTAGCGGTTCCAGCGCACCTCTACCGCTAATTTTCACCTCAGGAATCTGCTGGACTAGGCTTTTCCATTCCCCCAGCTCCTTTGCGTCAACCCAGTTACCATGGATCTGTGCCTTGACATGGAGAGGTAGCTGCACGATGGCAACGGCCTTCTCGAACTCGCGTGTATCAATGATAACCAAGTCATTTCTGTTCTCTTTTCGCCTTTCAACCATGGCCATTATCCATCCATCTCCCTCGGCGGCCTCGTCACTTCTCGGAATGAAAATGGGTTCTTGAATCAATGACTCGTCACCCGCGTAGAAGAAATGGGTCTTTCCTGTCTCGTGGTTGTGCATTGCGAGGGCGTTTAGTCCGTGGAAGATATTCTTCCCACCGTCGCTTCGCTCCGGCAAGAATACATCCGCCCAAAAAATCTTCAACTTCTTCGCCATAAATCTCTCGTCGATACGCGGGAACTCGGACGGCATGTCCAGAATGATTTGCGGATCCGGTACTTGTGTGTTGGTGGGCTTGCTGAGGTCGAGCTCCCAGCGAACAAAGTCGGCCTTTGCATCGACAGCAGGCATGCGTCCATCGACGGGCGGGAAGAATGGGAAAGCATTGTCGTGGACACGGCTGGATTCAAAGAACAGCCTGGTGCTACCGTCCTGCTCGACCTCCTCCCAGGCGCCGCCAGTATGGATGAGCATGCAGTTCCTCCAGTGGTATGTCCTCGTCTCTCCTTTGGCCCAGCCCGGGGGCATCTTCCCTCCCACTCTCCGCGGCACCACAATGAACGTAGCTGGCCTGTCGTAGCTCCACGCCCAGTGCTGCTTCCCCCTCTTCATCCTCTCCACGTCGGTCTCGAACGGCCACAGCACCAGAATGACCCAGTTGTCCGTAATGGCACAGTCGTGAATGGGCGCGCACCACGGACTCTCGAGCCAGACGACGCTATCCTTGACCACATCACCCGCCTGATCCAATGCATACACCACCACATCCTTCGTCGCCAACCCCTTCGCCTCGTACGCAAACACCACCAGCTCCTTCTTCTCCGGATCGACCCTGGGATGAGCGGTAAACGTCTTCGCCTTGACCGCGCCCTCCCTGGCGCCAAACGGATCGTACCCGCGCGTCGCCAGCGTATCCGGATCCAAGCTGTACGGCAGCGCGACCTCCTTGAGCGCCAGCAGCTCGCCCGCCCACAGCACCAAGTTCGTGTTGGCGGTGCTGTCGACGGCGGCGCGCACGCAGGGGTGGTGCGTGAACGGGTTGCGGTACAGGCCGAACAGCGCCTCGCCGCGCCGGCGTTCGAGCAAGTACCGCTCCGTCTCGACGTACGCCATGCGCATGTCGACGCGGCCCGCCCGCACGCGGAAGGCGCTGACGCTGCCGTCGCCGTCGATGGGCACGTTGTCCGGGTGCGGCGGCACGAACGGGTCGCACATGACCCGGTAGAAGGTGCCGTCGATTTCGGGAGGAATCGTGCCTAGCACGGGCAGGTCAGCGATGGCGCCTTCGAGGCGGCAGGGCTGGTTGCTGCCCGCCAGGT
The DNA here is from genome assembly GCA_009801085.1 of Lasiodiplodia sp. COLG20. NCBI lineage: Eukaryota > Fungi > Ascomycota > Dothideomycetes > Botryosphaeriales > Botryosphaeriaceae > Lasiodiplodia > Lasiodiplodia sp. COLG20. The sequence continues at coordinate 38,979 of VNWV01000028.1, forward strand.
CGAGGGCTTGCGGCCATTTGGAGCTGAGGGTGCTTGTTTCGGTTGTTGTGGCGGACATGGTGGTGGTGATGATGATGATAACGGGGAGTGTTTCTTTTGTGCTTTTTATATACCATTTCAGCTCGGCGGCAGTCTATGGCAATTCTAATGCCGATGCCGATGGGATGTCAGGCGTTCTTCAATTACAAACATTGAGTGTTGACAGCGGAAAGGTATGTGCAATGTATAGATGTGGGGTTAGTCTCGTGATTCGCCCATTATCGTATATACGTACTTTAACAGCTAACCTATTAATCAGGGTGCCGGATCTCGGCGGAAACCTACCTACGACACCCCAATCTGCCCGGCGGCAGATGGCGGCAATCCATGTGGGGAACGATGCGGGGACGAGCGTTGTAGTACGGGATGTAGCTCTCGAGGCGATGCCGTACTCGTTAGTGCGAGTCAGAATCACCGTGCAGGCCGGGGAGTTATTCGGCCGCGTTAGATACTTAGACGCATCGCATCGCATGGCCGGGTATCGTCCCCGCAAACGTAGACCACAGCACCGCATTGCCATCTCGCTCTCCTCTGTAATACAGCTTTGCTTGCAGGATGTGGTTTCCGACCAGGAACGTGGCGCTAAACGTGGCCCGCAATTTTTACTTCCCGAGCATGAGAGATGCGGGCGAGATAGCTATAGTTGGTAGTCAATCGTTTCGTGACACCAAGATGTTTCTTGATTCATATCGCCCTTTGTGCAGACTGCACGCTGTTGCGAAACGGGTGATGAGACTAGAGCTGTGGTTGAAAGAAATCACCTGCCCGGCTACCGACTGACATGTGTCTTATTATTTCAAAAGCCCTGGAGGTTACTTGCAGATAAAAATTTAATGGAAACTTGAGGTGTTCTCCGCTAGACATGCTCGTAAAGAGCTGCACGCTCTGCAGGTCCAATGGGCGCGTGGAAACACTACCCAAAGGAAACGTCGCCACTGGAATTCCAGTATGCATATCGTAGGAAGTGGCGGAAAAACCTTGAACTGCATGGAAAGGCTCGGCCCCCGCCAGGTAGACTGCGGAGTAGACCAGCTAGAGGGGTTTGTGATAGATTCAGTATGATTTCTTCAGACTAAAGCGGGGCTTGCGTTGATCCCATGCGGGGCAACACTTGAACACCGCAAAAATTGACATTTTAGAACTGATGATACTGATTGCAGCTCAAAGTTTGAAATGTAACGATGGGCATGAGAAACATTACCAGTTTGAGCTTTTAGGGCTGGGAGTGTTTTAAATGCAAGACGCCAACACTTCCCAATTAGGCAAAAGTATGCGCACATAATATGTTCCATCCATACATTGTACAGGATGTATAAATGCCACTTCACTGTTACTTCTCAAACCAATTTCGAACTCTACCGACACCTCACGCACATTTATCATCAAAGCGGGAACTACGCCAGGATGCAGGCCGCGAATCGCTTCCAGAAAGCTCTTAAAAGGGGGGGAACTACCTTCGGAGCATGGCAGGTATTGCTTCGCCTCCTAAAAAAGTAGCTTGGTAGCTAAATATGTAGATGCTGCCTGGATCCAATCTCTCTCGTGCCATTGCCAGTGCCGACATGGACTGGATTTGCTTGGATATGGAACATGGGAACATTGACGGTTGGATTCATACGCGCTTATCCCGTCCCATCAGGCAAACTGACGATTTCACAGATGGACAGATGCATGAATGTGTGGCAGCAGTTGCGGGTTGCGGCGTCAGCCCTGTGGTTCGCATTGCCGCAAATGAGGCGTGGATGGTCAAGCGTGAGTATATATCCCAGCCAAACCTCAGACAAGCTCTGAACCCTCAAAGGAGCGCTTGATGCCGGTGCCCATGGTGTATGCGTGCCACTTCTCAACACTGCAGATGATGCCCGCAAGCTCGTCTCGTCGGCCAAATTTCCCCCGCAAGGAAAACGTGGATTCAGCCCGGAACTCGCGATAGGCAAGTTCGCCAGTAAGAGGTGTGTCGATTACCTTCTGCAGGCCAACGATGCTCTGGTCACCATTGCTCAGATTGAGACCAAGGAGGCACTGGACAACGTACGCATTCAACTCTGAAGTCCATCATATCCATCTGACGCTTTTACAGGTCGATGAGATCGCCGCAGTACCAGGAATTGATGTTCTCTTCATTGGCCCTTTTGATCTTGCCAATGATATCGGCCACCCCATCATTGGTGGCATCATGCACGAGGAGCTGAAAGCTGCCTTTGATCGTATTTACAAGGCCGCTATCGACAACGGCAAGTGGGCCGGCATCTATTGCAACAATGGCACTGAGGGCCACGAGTACGCACAGAAGGGCTTCCATATGGTGAGTACTTCGCTCTAGCTGTTTTGGCTAAATCAAGAGAGGGTTTTTTTAACCGAGTAACAGGTTTCCATTGGCGCTGATCTTGTCGATATTCCAAGCCACTTCGACAACGCTTTGTGTATGGCCAGAGGCGAGGGTGTGATTGGATGAGCCATTTATCTTAAAAGTTTTCAACTGCGCGTGGAATGATGAAATGTTGGTCGTGAAACTTTTTCAAACATGCGTGGGTAAAAGAAAGTCGAGGCCGTCGGGGACAGGGATCGGACGACGTAGAAAATCAGTTGTGGGGCGCAGCTGACGCGGTGCAAAAACGAAAGAAGCAAAACAGAGATCCTTTCGGTTGCGTTCTTGACATGCAAAATTTCCGATTCGCTGTACTCAGCAATCTCGACTATCGTGGGGTCGTTGCCAGTCCTCTGACCCAGCCAAGAGATATATCAATGCACAAATAGTAGAGCGAGCATTTTCGGATGACATGACGGTCGCCTATGCACCATTCCAGACCAGGCAGGTGTTCCATGCCAAGCTGCGGGTCGACGGAACATCTCGGTTAGGGCTGGCTCCGTGCACAAACTGCTTTTGTCGACCTATGCCCTGATATAGGTATTCTCCGATCCCGCCTTGCTGGGACGGTTTGGCCCCAGTCAGTAGCTACGAATGGATATAAGGAAAACTGATTCTCTCCAAACATCGATTGATGCATTCCCTTGCCTATCCAAATTTCACACTCCGGGAAGCAAAATGGCGCTCTCGATTCTATTCTGTGCCGGCTTGCTTGTTGCCTTTTGTGCGGGATGGGTTGTCTACCAACGACTCTTTTCACCCCTCGCCAAGATCCCTGGTCCTTTTTGGGCATCCATCTCGCGACTGTGGTACCTTCAACGGATCAACGCCGAGGACATGCACCGCTATACTAAAACGTTGCATGAGAAATACGGTTCATGATTGCCATTTCGAGCCGACCTTTGTTTTCGCTAACTTTTGGTAAAGGTCCCATTGTTAGAATCGCACCGAATGAGTGCTAAGTGTGTGATCCACAAGCTTGGAAGGAGATCTACGCCGTCAACGGTGGCTTCACCAAGACAGATTTCTACCTGACCCAGGCCCCGAATCTCTCTCCACATGCCGACAGCTTTACGCAACTAGATGAGAAGAAACACACATTTCGCCGCCGCATGATCCAGCACATCTTTACTTTCAAGACAGTTTTGGACAACGAAAAATACCTAGACGTAGTCACCGAGTTGTTCATGCAGCGCATGGCAGAGCTCGCCGACAAGGGTACTGTATTCGACATCTCCGAGTGGGTGCACTGGTACGTTCTCAACCAAATGACTCGAACACAGACAATAACACCCAGCAAGGTACACGTTTGATGTTATTGGGGAGCTATTCTTCGGCCGTATGTTCGGGTTCCTTCGCGAACGCAAGGACATCGGAGGTTACATTGCCGCCGTGGACATTATCCTACCGCACGCCATCCGCGTGGCAGTACTTCCGAAATTATTGTGGCCTCTGCAAATCCTCATTCTGCCATTTTCCGCAAAGCTGAGACATAGCATATCAGTCTTCAAGGCTTTGACTGAAGTATCGAAGAAGCTGGTGGACGAGCGTGTCGAATCGGGCAAGGGCCGACCGGATATGCTCGAAAGGCTGCTTGACGTGAGCCGCGAAAAGTCCCCCAATTTCGATATAACAGACGTCTACACAGAGTCATACACAGCAATTTTCGCCGGTAGTGACACTACTGCTGTCGCAATCCGCTCCGCGTTGTACAATCTCTGCAAGAATCCCGATGCGTACGCAAAGCTGCAGAGAGAAATCGACCAATATCAGGCCGAGGGCAAGCTCAGCTCTATCATCACGTATGCCGAAGCATCGAACATGCCTTACGTGAGTGCAGTCTGCAAGGAAGCCATGCGTGTATTCCCTTCGATTGCTCTCAGCTTCCCGCGTCACGTACCAAAGGGTGGTCGCAATTTATGTGGTCATTACATCCCAGCTGGAGTATGTTCGCTGATCGAAACATCCCGAATGAAATGATGCTAACAAATTCAGTACCGGGTTGGCGTGAATCCCGCCGCCTTCCACTTTGTGAAATCCATCTTCGGCGAAGATGCTGACAATTTCAACCCCGACCGTTGGTTCCGCCCTGATGCGAAGGAAATGGAGAGGCACATGTTCCAGTTTGGACAGGGCAGCCGTCAATGCATTGGAAAGAACGTACGTTTCCATACAATACTATCTTTACATAGGTACTGACCTTTTCATCTAAAACAGATTGCTGCTGCGGAAATTTGGAAGTTTCTCCCGCAATTTCTTCGGTCTTTTCGTATCGAGCTTGCCAATCCTAAGGCTGAATGGAGGGAGATCAACTATTGGTTTGTTAAACAAGTTGATATTAATGTTCGCGTATATAAGAGATAATAGAAAAGCAAGGTACTGCGCTTGGGAGAAAAGAAGTCGCAGCATCGAGAAGCTATTTCCCACTAACTGGAGTAGAATCGGGCGCTCGATGGCGAATAACAGCGCGGGTAGATAAATGTTCCAAAATACTTGCATGACGCTTTAATTATAGTCAAAGACGGCGAAGGAGTGGAGTAGACCTTTAATTTCGAGTCCTAAACTTTGCAGCAGTACCTTTCAGCAGGGCAAGAATCGGGGTTCTATATTAAAGACAGTGAAAGCCACGAAAATCTTTATTTGTGCCGCAAACTCTCCTGTGCCATTTTCAGTTATGTTTGATTGACAAAGCAGAGTAGCGAGCTCGAGTAAGCTAGTGTGGACTCATATGGCAGGCAAGAATGAGTTTGCGTCGTCGAGCAACCATTGACCCTCGTAAGTCAAGTCGATGTCTTCGAACATACTGAAATCGTCAAAGCCTCCTTCCAGACCCAGTGATAAAACATCCCCGTGCGCAGATACCATGTTGGATGAGACACCGCCCTGACTGTTTCCATCACGGGGGATGAGGTCAACCTTCTTCCGCTTCAAAGACACCTTCCCAAAGAATGGCAATACAATCGTTTGAGTTTGCCCATGCTCCAACGCTCGACTCTCATCTACAAGATCTTGTAATGAAACAAGGCACTGCTTAGATAATGAGCTGTCTCGAATGCTAGCACATTGCTTGATTGCCACTAACGTCTCAAGAATGAGGCGTTCATCATTGGCTTTTGTACAGTGAATTGATTCCTCCTGCTCCGGAGTTCTCCCGTACCCCGCCGAGTGTAGGAACAATACCACGGCACAGGTGAATGCAGCAAATACCTCCAGGTTAGCAACAACTCCGTTGAAGAAAAGACTATTCCCGGACATGATCAGAAATGCCTCCAGGAGAGTTCGGGAGCTGTCAATACAGGTCTTTCTGCTGTAGCCTTGTCGATCTCTTGTCTGGAGAAACAGCGGCAGATGAAGAAATGCTTTGAGCTGATTTCCGTAGCGTATTCGTAGAAGACGAGTGTATTTTTCCGTAGGCTCAGAGCACGTAGATATCTCGGCAAGATCTAGGTAATCCAACGGGAGATGCGAGACCACCTTATCCATCTGCTCTTCGATTTGCAAAGTTCTGGATAATAAGCACCCGTTGAGATCTTGCAAGCATTCAATTGCACGTCCTGTAAGAACTGCAAAATGGCGATGATGGAACATTGATGGCGGCATGCCGGGCCCGATCGGCGGAATGTGGAGATCGCATAGAATGTCCGGAACAGGATACGGCAGGCCGAGCATCAAATGAACCCAGCGATCGGCGTGGAAAAGCTGCCAGAAGATTGAATCCAACTCCCTCGACGCGCGGTGAGTTCGATGAATCCCGTTCATCTGCATAAGCGTGTTGGCTCTACGGAAGACCGAAACAGCGCGGCGGGGCTGCATGGTAGCCACTAGAATCAGTCCAAGTCCCAGTGAGCACCTCAACCCGTGCAAGCAGCCAGCGAGCTCATCGTCACTCAAAATCCGCCGCTCGACAGGGTCCAGGTATCGTTGGTATTCGTCCGTGCTGATGGCAAGGCATACCAACAGGTTTCCGAGTAAAGATGGATGTTCAGACGACAGTGCCTTTTCAGCAAACATCTCCAGTGTGAGATCTGCTTCGTCACCCAAGAATAAATCAAGCGATGTTCTCCAAGCAGTCCACCAATTACTTTGCTCGTCGAAGATTTTTTTCAATTCTGAACCAGATGGAATGACGGAACGTAGGTCTTCCACTATGGTAGAATATTGCATAGTGTTTGATGGACTCGCAAAGGTTGAGATATCGGTAACTTCCACGCTGGCCCTTTCTCTCTGGTCGTCCGGTGGTGAAAGCTGCACACAGATTAGCGGGGTATTCCATGGTTCCCATCAATGCAGAATTGCCTACAGTTGAATTGTGGAAGAGCCTCAAAAGTGGTGCGGTTTCATTCCGCATTCCCTCGGTGTAGGGAAAGCTCGATGGATCTTGAGCTTGCATTTTTCGCAGCGGAGGCGACGAGATGCGCTCAGATGGTCGAAGTCGATCTGCTCTCCACGTTGGTGTGTGAGTGGACTGTAAATTGCCAGATACTCCAGTGCGTTGAGGGATACAGCTGTCGCCGCGTCGTAAACACTGGACGCATACTTGAGACTGGCTAGACGGGAAAATGCACCGGACCTTTCGGCTTCGACCTGATACATTGTAAATACTCACGATAGACATTCAACGAAAGTGTTCACTTTGCAAAACTCACAAGATGTACAGGAGTGGGTCCCTTTTCTCATCCCTTTCGCCCTGTTATGATATACATTTGATCTCATAGTTAGCAGGCTAATAGTGAGGTGTGATCGAGGTGCAGTGCCGAAAAAGTTGTGACTATATATATTCAGATGCACAGACGCAGTCCAGATTAGATATCAGGCGGGTAGGAGCACAGGTTTCGAGGCGTGATAGTACATATCACTACAAACTTCAGAGGAATGAGTGTATTCGGAGCAAACTCCGCTTGTGGGAAAGGGGACGGCGCGGCTGCTGGGAGGTGGCGTTCGCTAGGACGATGGAGAACTCCAGTATTTCTTCTAGGAATCGTTGAATGGTGAATATAGATGCAGTTGACAGCGATTTATGCGCGATGTTGGCCAGCATGAGTGTTGATGTTGCTGCGATAGATCAGCACGATAGCGGGTATAAAAGAACGGTGAAAACCCGGCACTCGTCCCGATTGGTTGATGAACCGAGCCGCCGAGGGTTCTTTGCAGCACACTACGGAGAGACGGTATGTTGACATGCCTGATCCAAAGCTTTTAATGAACAGGATTGAGTGCCACGTATGGCGTTTTTGCATTGTGGGATTTCTTATATACTTCTCTTTCAGCTGTTATAGAAACATATTTCTTTCGCAATTGCAATTGAGAGTGCAGACCATAACTCACAGCGGCGTGCGGTAGGAACTTAAGATTAGCTACCGCGCCATGTTCCTTTACCTTGTCGTTTATTAGAGAGGGCAGTTATATCATTGTTTGGCTTAGAAATTAGCTGTCTCTTCCACTCCGGGCCGTATAAGCCAATTTTGATGGGCGCGAATGGAAACCCCTTCCAGCACTTAGAATTTCAGTACGTAATTAGGACTCTGCTTAATCTAAACACGTGGCCAGTAGAGATTTATCCTACATCTCGTTGGTGCAGGATTCGGACGAACTGTTGCTGAGTTCGGACGTATCGCTTAGGCTCGGACCAATTAGTATGACCCTCGGACGAATGAGCGCGCTAGGGACAGAACTTACCTAGCAGAGATAACAGTCATTCCCAATAAAGTGCACCATGTGGAGATTATGTTTGTTTTATGCGTGAACTACTTATTATATATATCTGCTGACACTGGCCTTCCAGACGCAAATCCAACTCAGACCACTGCCCTGCTTTTCGGACTTTGCACACGGCCCCACAGCCCACAACACCAAAATGACTTACTCATGCATCCGGATCGATCCACAGTCACCTTCAATATCCCATCTGGCGCAGAAGTATAAATCACTCCGCCTTTCTGCACTCGCCGAATCCCCTCACTCGTTTTCATCAACCTACGACAAGGAATCGCAATACACCGAAGAATGGTGGGAAAGCCGCCTCCAGTTGCCAGGGCGAGAGACTTTCATCTGCTCCACGCATGATACCCACACCTCCGCCAACGAAGGGGAATGGATTGCGCAAGTCACGCTCCTCGGGCCCGTGCCGGCAAAATCATATGCCCTGCCGGAAGCAGCACAGCAGCCGCCTGTATGCTTAGATGAAGATGAAGAGAAGTGGCAAATGCTGAGCCTGTACACGCTGCCCGCGCACCGTGGCAAGGGAGTTGGAAAGATGCTGTGCCGCGAGACCTTCAGCTGGCTGCAACAGAAGGATGTGGGAACTGGGAAGCAGCAGCACAAGCAAATACGTGTACGGATCATGGTCAAACCAGAGAACACGGCGACGGTCAGGATGTACGCAGGGCTTGGATTTGTGGATGCTGGGAAGTGCACGTTGGCTGAGGCATTGAGGGCGAATGGAGACGGGGAGATGGTCCCGGAGGATGGAGGTGGTCCAAAGTTCAATCAGCGAACGGGTTTGATCATGGCGGCGACGTTGACCAAGGAGTAAGGTGATCAATAATACTCGTGGAATCGGAGATGGTGAGGGTGAAATGATCAATTGAAACTTCTTCCGAATCATGACAGTGTAAATTATTCCGAGATCTACTAATAGTGAAGGTTCCGGTCTGTGACTACAGCTTCGTCTTCACACAACATCCACCGCCTTCCTCGGTGACAAGAGTGCTCTGGTTGGCATCCTGTGTCGAGATGGCAACATCCAACCCGGGGTTACCAAGGAAAAAGTTGAGAGGCTTCAATCCCACCACCATCTTCTCACACGGCATCACGGGCCAATCTTCGATGCGTGGGTTGTGCGTGGATCCAAATGTATGCCAGACGACAATGTCCTCGTTTCTGACAGAGGATGACTGCTCGGCATCCTTCTTCCGGTCACGAATCCACGAGGCAATTCCTTCACCGCCCTGGGACTGCATTGTATGCTTCCCAGCCGCATACAGCTCATCGTCACTGTAGCGGGTCACCCAAACCGCGTGAGCGGCGTACTCAGACCGACGAGCATGGTATGAACTGGGATGTGCAAGCAGCATCTGGCTATAGCAAGGAAGAAGCTTGAAACCGACAGGCGTGTGTGTGATAGGGTTGACCTTGCCTTCGTTGATGATTTTGAAGACGCGGTTGCTCGCAAAATCCAAGTCCAAGCCAGACTCCTCCGACACGATGTTTGATTTGGTCACGTAGCCGACTCCGAACGGGTTCTGCGCATCATCAATCGGCATGGAGTGTGACTCTTCCACAGCCAGGGAGTTGAGGCGGCCATCAAGTGCAGGGTCGATACGGAGGCAGAAGAGGTGCTGATGGTATGGCGCAAGCACACCAGGAGCTACTGTCGTCCCATACGGCACCTTGTCTCCGACGTCGATTGGAGCTGTAGAAAGTATCCCAGTTGCACGGACTTCATAGTGGATAGATGCATCCTGGCCAAAATAGAAGAGGAAAATGTACTCGTAGTTGCTGACCGTGATGATTGTTTGAAGGACCAGCACGCGGGATCTTGTCACGACGGCGTTTCCGGTCCGAGGATTGGTGTGCTTCCATAGGATACCATCATCAATCTCGTGGCAGCAGATGACGTGCGGCAGCTTGACAGGGTCACCAGAGCTCGTGTTGTGCCATGCGTCGATGTACCTGATATTTCCGAGACAGTCACAGCCGAGCTTGAGATTGTTCGCGTTGACGCCGGCTCCGTCATTTCCAAGGTCAAATGCGCCCTTCCGAGGGTAGGGACAACGGCTGTCACCGTAAGGGACAAACATCTCAGAGAGGGAAAGCCGGTAAAACAAGCTTCGGCTGTCATAACGAATGTCGTGCAGAGTCATGCCTTCGCGGTAGTTGAACCCCACCCGGAGAGTCCATTTCTCCCAGCTCAGAGAGTTTCCAACAAATTTGAAAGAAGGACCTTCGGTCTGCGATACATGGTATGGACGTGTGGTTTGCCGGCGCTCTTTGGCAAGGTCCGGATGATATTCGCTTGTGCTATGGATCTTGCTGGAGTCAAATTGCTTTTTGACATCATTGATGCGTTCTTCTGCGCCTGATGGCAGACGATACAGCTTGGTGACCTCAAGTGATTCCGAGACTTCAGCGCAGAGATCAAGCGGATACGCGTAGTAGTTTGCATCGGGGTGTGGAGAGATTCGCATGTAGAACCAGCACTATCTTCTTCTTAGTGAGAGTTTCTTTGGGGGTTCAATGTCTGAATCCTTACCATAGTGACGCGCTCATTCATGTCGTTCATTCCATCCGTTGCATACGCCCACGGTTCAACTACCACAGTAGCACCTTCAGGAAGATCCAGTGATCGGATTTCGTCTTGAACCCTGGAGTCCGCAAGACAGGCCTTTTCGACCTGGCGCATGTAATCGGCATCGATGTACGAATGCTTGCCTGGAAGCTCTTGCTTGGACTGGATGGATCCTGTGTTGAGATTGACCATGAACTCAGTGAACTTCTTCTTTTCTCCAGCTTTCCCGACATAGGCTTGAACCTTGGCTACTCGAGACGGGGGCAAAACAGAGCCGATGCCCGAATGCTCATCCTCGAGAAAAGGGATCATCTGGTCTTTTGTAGGCTCAAGCAGTGTGATGACTCGAAAATTAATATCCACACCAGCCACATCATTGCGGACAATTTGTCCTGCCTTGGCATTGTTAGAATGCGGTGAATACTACAGCAGCGTCGGCATACTGACAAGTCGGATTTCCTCGGCCGACAAAGGATCGAATGGGTGGGAAAAGGGAGAGGCGCTCATGGTGGTAGATGCAAAGACGATCTAGCGGTAAACACGTGGGTTGCAAAACGATAGGTAGTCGCTTGTGTGAGGTCAAACCAGCTTAAATATATCTTTGAGGATCTTCCCGCCATTGGCGCCACGAAGGAGATATGTATCATGCCGAGATGCCGGAAAAAGAGAAGATCGCGATGCAATCAATAAGCGATGTGCAGCCTGCAGGCGTGAGACGCTAAAAAAGGGCTGCATCTGATAGGTAATAGTTTGCGCAGAACTCCTCTTTGTATTTGTCACACATTCCGGGAAGGGGAGGTTTTTGCGCATAGACATGACATTTTCCGCTAAGAGGATGTTTCGGCGATCTATTGTTTACATTCTTGCGCTTATTCCTCCCAAGGGAGGTTCCGGCGAGGACGAACCTCCGTACTCGTTGCACGTTCTGCTAAGGTTAAGTTTAGGCGGGGCGTTATCGTCAGGTTCGGCTCGGGCCCGGATTCGCCGCCCGAACGCTGCCGGAACCTTTGAAATGCGGGGAAACGCTGCGGCGAACGGCGGGTGTGTCAACTGTTGATTCCACAACATTGCAAATTGCGAATCTGTAACAGGGTGCACTGTTGGGACAATATATTGCTCCAGGCCATGTCTAAAGCCTCTGAAACATGTTCCCCGCCATTTTAAGAACTTCGCGCTTATCTCGTGCTTTAATCCTGTGTGCTTTCCATGAATCCGCCAGCCACAGCTTTACACCATGGGTGAGCCCCACAAAATTAGAAGTTCTCTTATACTTCCTAGTGAACTTGCTATATTGTTAAGCAAAACCGCTCCCCTTTCACAGTCATGTTGAAAAGTAGATAGCTCGTACGATTGCCTGGTCCGGCCACAATAAGAGCTACGTAATTGCTACAATCAGCCTTGCCATGCTACGGAATATTTAGGCAGTCGAGGAACTTGTACTTGTGGATCAACTCGAGTTCATACTCAATATCGATCTCTACCTACTGCACGATACTGACCCATCCGGGACAATGTGTTCTGGCCAGCAGCTGAACCATATCTCCAGGCTTGAGAGACTTCACCCCTGCTGATAACTTTAGCTAATGTTATTGGTTGCTTGTCAGCGCCATACTAAATACGCCAAGCCGTGCATGCAGTCTACTTTGGCGCTGTGTAGGCTGCCGGTAATACCACTTATTCTTAAGTACCATTAGCCGGCGGTTCAGATAAGGAAAGTGCAGTCGATTTTTAGTGTCCAATATTATATATAAAATAATACAAAACTTCACATGTACAGCGTTAGATATCGATTAGACCTCTAATAGATGCATTTTCTACAGCCACGAACGGCACAGCCAACTAAGCTATCTACAACGTGGTTACAGTAAAAAGTACAATATACAGTGCAACATCCCCCCTTAGATATAGCTGCCTGTGTAGTCTCGACGATGCCTCGAGACAACACTGATGCAGTGAAGAAATTATTTCGCGTACGCGCTGTCTTGGATCCAGGCGACACCTCCGCCAATACCCTGAAAGACCCTGCCTTCGGGGCCCAACTGAATGTGCGAGACGCCACCGCTATACACTCCACCGGCGCCTAACCTCGCACGCCAGACCTCCTCTCCAGTGTTGAAGTCGTACGCTGCAACATACCAGACATACTGGCCTTGCTTCGCCAAATCTGCATCCTGAGTATGGCCGTAGAGGAGTCCCGTAGCGGTCGACAGCGTCGTCATAGTCACGCGATCGCTGATATCCCATACGAGACTGCACTCGCCGGTCTCAGTGACGTCGACGCGGGCAATTCCAGGTGCGGTACTGCCGAGGTCGTTCTGCGGGCCGTTGATATCGCCGGTAGTGCTGATCTGATCAAAGGACCAGGACGAATTGTACCCGTTGAGGATCGAGGCGCTGTAAGTCGTGCCGTCGTAGTAGGTGGTCAGGGCCGCCTCGTTGGCACTGGCATTGGGCTGAAACAGCGGAACCGAGCAGACGAAGGCAGTCTCACCGTCGGTCATGGCACCGGCCTGGAGGTAGACATTCAGATTTACCTGAACGTCAGCGTTGTCGGTGATGGCGACGTATTTCTGGCCAAGAAGGCCGACGGACGAGCCTGAACCGCGCGACAGACCGCCTGCCTTGAGTCCGCTACCGGCATCATATGTCTCATCGTAGACGACAGTGACGCTACCGTTAATGCCGGCCTCAACGGCATAGAAATGGCCAACGGCGTTGGCATGAGCCTCGGAGCCAGCGGGACCAGTCACAACGTACATGGTGCGGCCGTTGATTGCTGCAGCGTTCTCGATCAGAGCGTTTTCGACGTCGAGCGTATGTATGGTGCCATCCGCGGGCTGAATGTAGCCAATGGTTGAGACGTTGGTGCCCCCTAGCCCTACAAGAGGGGCTGACGTGGACGTGAACCAGAGGTTGCCGTCGCCCGTATAGCCCACAGTAACAATGATCGACCCGGACGCGATATAATCCGAGACGTCCCATTCGTGGACTTCAGTGAAAGACAGCGTTCCCTCTTCGGCTTGGGTGAGCTCGACTTCAACGATAAAACCTTCGAGGGTGGGAACCACGGCACGGCCGTTGATAATCTGCCAGTAGTTGGACATGGTTGTCCGATTTTGCGGTGTCCACTGCGCAAGCGGCTCAAGCGTGGCTGGGTCCAGCGCGGCCAGACACCAGGCGAGGGGATCTTCGCCACAGACCAGCGAAGCCAGAACAGCACCGGTGGACGAGACGGCGTCCATGTCCCAGAAGAGGTAGCCGACGCGCGTGGTGCTGCTGTAGGCCTGAGGGCTGTTCCCCAGGGGCCCGGCAAAATCGTCGCAGCGCGTGTTGCCGCCGTCGATGTGTGCTTGCCGCGCATCCGGCACAAACCGCGGCTTTGGCGCCATCTGATGTCCGGCAAAGGCGCTGCCAATGAAGGATGGGGCCGAGACGTTTTGCGAATCGGGCACCGCAGCAGTTTGGCGCACATGAATTTCATTAGCATATGCCATAGGCTTTGAGAGCTAAAGGCGCTTGTTAGTGGAAGCGGACTGGAGCATGTATACGGATAGACTTACTGCCTGGGCTGGCAAAGAAGATGCTACTGAAAGTTTGACGAGTGAATTGAATATCTTCATGTTGAAGGTTCGAAAAGAAATGCGAGTTCCAGAAATGAACCGGGGCGTTGGTGATCTGGTGTTGAGTTGAGAATTTGCTTTGTTGGTGATGGCCGCTCCATTAAGGGGTTGTAGCTCTCTTTATATCTGCTTCCTGTGATGGCGTACCCCGATACCTTCCAAGCCCAGGGACAAGTCCATCTCTCGTAAATGGAATGCACGGTGTTTCTTCATCATGGGCTTGGCTGCTTGTAAACAGATACTCCCGCCATGGATGACGGCTGTACAAAACGAGCATTGTGTCGATGAATTACGATATGAGAGAATAGTCGTATGCTGGAGGGAGTTGCTAAGGTCATCAAGTGGCCGAAGCGCATAACTCTTTGTAGAAATCGGGATTTTCAGACGACCAAGTGCACCTGCAGGAGCCTTGGGGGAGTACGTGGGTGCTTGGCATGGTGTTCTTCGTTGTCGGATTCGTCGTCGCATCAACCACTGACCATCACACGTTAAGAATGCTGGGTTCCTAATGCTGGTTCTATAGTTACTAGCCCTGAGTGAAATGAGGCAGTGTTTTCGTGGATTGGGTTCTACAGTTGAACCATCCAGATGCACCGAATTTTCACCTCACATTCAGTCGCCTCCAGAGCGGATTCAGTCTTGCGGTGCAAATGGATCTACACCACCCTTACCCATTTCTCTCACATCAGCTCCCTCTGCGATGCACCTGATGGGCCATTGTATCCACTGTCTCCACTCCTCCCCTGTTGCGGCCAGCGCCTCCTCGACCACCCCACTCACCGCTTCACTCCACCCCTTCAGATACCAAGCATCCTTCTCATAACACCGCACCATGGCTGCATAATGCACTAGCACTACCAATGCCACGGGCTCCCCCCTTCCCAAACGCTCCACAAACGCTTTCTCCAAACTAATTGGCCACGACCAGATTCTCACTCTCTTCCCCTCCTCCTCAGCGCACATTGTGACGTACATAGCCTGTAGTGCCTCAACAGCAACGGAAGAAGACGAAGAAAGAGCTGTCTCATTGCTGGGTGACATGGGTGGCGGACGGACAATGTCGACCAGGGCCTTCAGGCGAGCCGCAAAGGCACCAACCGGGGGCGCGGCAGGTGGCGGCATGGAGATGAGCGGGGCGATCGGACCGGAGGTGATTGCGGACCAAATTGTCGGCGAGGCGAGGATGTTATAGACGCCTTGGACGAGAATAAAACACTGAACTATATCGTCCAGGCTTGCCACGCCGTCTCGGTAGCGGTTGGTAAAGGAGAACATGGCCGTGATAAAGGTGAAGGATGCGAAGAGGACTGCGGCATGGCAATTGTCCGAGTTGATGTTGGACAGATGCGATGCGAACTGCGTGACCGCCAAGTTTTGGTGGCGGATTGACGCTAGTGTGAAAGGTTCTTTTTGTGACGGGTTCATATGGCCGAAATGAAGGGCAGAGAGAGCAAGCACGGCGTGCATTAGGTATTCCTACATCCCGTTGTTCATTAATACGGTTGGCATAAAACCGTGCGTGCATATGGTTTGCTCACATGAGACAAGGCAAGTTGTAAGATGGTGTCTTTCCAGATGTGGTGAGTAGATGGCTCCCAGGCAAGGGTTTCGTATACCGATGTCAAGTAGTGGTCCACAAGCTGAAAATCCCGCATCCAGTCCTGTTGCTCTTGAGCCGCTTGGCTAAGCGGTTTGTTTAGATTGCTTTTCGAGTCTTGTGTGGCTGTTTCACTCTCTGACATTTGCTCAATTTTGCCAGCAAGTTCCTCAAAGAGCTTCGTTACGCCTGCTGCCTTTGATGCGATAGATCCAGACTGGATCTTGGGGATGATTCCGTCTGTCTGGTCCCTAGCAAGACGAGTAGTACTGGGGGGGCCGTTCTCGGAGGGGATTGCGGGGGGATTGCACCCGCTACTCTCCGCTGGAGCTAGTCGCTGTAAGGAGTCTCGGCCTCTCGGGGAGGAACCCCCTAAACTGCAACTTACTCCATGAAGTGCGCAGTTGGTGCAAGGTCGCCGTTCATCGCACTGCGCAGTGTGTCAGAATACATGCCGTGAATCAGTGTGTGTGTAGGCCGCGGCCTTGGGCAAGCACAAGAAAGCAATTTCGGCTTTGGCCCGAAATAAGCTTCGAAGGTGCCCTACCTTGACTCGACGGGCTTTACAGCGGACACATCCATTTCTAGACTTCTTGAACCCAGTACGTCTGGGGGCCATCTTGGAAAGATCCTCAGCTGTTGGATTTGAAAGAGTGACGTGTTAATATACCCGACGACGAATGCGAATGCGAAAGAAGGAGGCCTGAGCTCTGCTGCGCCACACGGACATACTTATTACAGTCGAATCCCGCTGAAACGTTCATCGGCACCACATTATTGATCGCTCAAATCGGATGATCGTTCTATACGCCTCGGCCCCACTACTGCAGCCTCTGCACTCCGTTAGGCGTGCATCGCCAGTGTATAAGTTGTACATACGGATAGCTCGGCCAAACCGGTCCCGGATCTGCTCCTCATCCGCGCCAGCCGGAAGTTGTGTGCACCATCCCCAACACGGTCAGACAGCCATGATCAACCTTTGCGAGCTGTGTTCCTCAATACAGTCCCCTCTCGCGGCCGATGGCTAGCGTGGATATGTCGTGGGTAGGTGACGCTATCGTCCGGACGTGTATATAGAATTTTTAATTCGACATTCTCGTCCGGACGATAGCGTCACCTACCCACGACATATGTTAATTTCTCTAAGGCAGAGCTGGGGCATAGTTACGCTATATTTTACACCCCTGCTATTCTTCGCGCTATCCCTCGGCTGCGAGAGGGGGCTGTATAGCGACTGACGCTCACTTTAATGGATAGGATAGTGGTAGTGGACATCTCAATCTATTTCCAGGTCCCTTTTTTTTTTTTTTTTTTTTAATAATTTTGAATAACAGAGAAGACTTAATTTAACCCTAAAAGAAGTACAATTTATAGCTACCGTGATATATAAAAAACTTTTTTTTTACAGTGTACTACAAAACAATCCGCCCACCCCGACAGAAGCAAGACGCCTCTACCTTCACATCCGCACCAGCGCTCACCTCATCCAGCTGCTTCCCAACATCTCTCGCTTCCTCTTCCCGGCTAAGCCTCACCAAGCAATCACGATACCCATGCAACGCCCAAATATTCCTCGGATGCTGCCTCGCCCGCGGTAGCGCATCACTCAGCCCCAGATCCGCCTTATACGCCGCCTCCGCCCGCTGCAAATCCCCCTGCTCGAGCGCCAGCGCCCCCAACGCATGCCGGATCGGCTGCATCCATCCCGGCGGCTCGCTATACACGAGCGCATCCTCGCGCGCTATGCCGGCCTCCAATTTCGCAAATGCCATTACGAAGTTCCCCCGCCGGTACGCGATCTCTCCGTCCAGCATCTCCGCCGCCACCGCCAGCACGTCGACACATTTATTCGGGAAGTCCATGCGCGAGGGAGGTACGCGCGTCGCTGCAGCGCGGAAGAGCTCGCGCTGCGCCTCGGCCTCGGCGATGCGTGTGGTTGCGGCGAACGCGATGGCTTTGCCGTAGTGTAGCATGACGGTCGTCATGCAGTAGAGGGCCTGGTCGGCGGGCAGGGGCAGCGCGATAATGTCGTCCCATTTCCCGAAACGGATAAGGACGTGCACGCGCACTGTAAGAAACGTCTCGAGCCAGTCAGCCATGGGCGGCGAATCGATCCGGAGCAGCGATTCGGGAACGAATTTCTCCATGCGCTCGACGAACATGGCGGCGTAGATGAGGCTGTGGTAGTTGTGCAGCCGGTAGAAGGTGTAGAAGTCTGTGGTGTTGGACGGGTCGGCGAGGCGGTATTTCTCGTCCGCGCGCGTGGCGGCCGTGTTGGCGGCTATGGAGGAGTGCCAGTCGCCGAGGATGACGTCCAGGTGCGAGGGAATGTGCTGCAGATGGCCGGCGTCGGGAACGAGGTTGCGGAGGCGGTTCGCCGCGGGTAGCGCTGCTTCGGGAGTGGGCGACATTTCCATGAGGTGGATGTACATGTGGAGGATGCCTGGATGGCGCTGACCGCCGGAGTCGAGGGCTCGCCCGAGGACTTCTTTTATCTCGGGTGTGCGTGCGTGCGGCACGCCCGACTCAGTTGGGCATCCGTAGGCACCGCCTCAGTAACACGGTCAGATAGCACAGCAAGGCCAGGGCTCAACAAGCTGTCCGGTAGTGCAGTTGCACGTGTCTCTACATGAAGTCTTCTTGTTTGAAAGATATCCAAGCGTGTTATAAGTGAAAGATTGACATGTCTCCGTAAGAAAGAACACAAAGGCCACGCCCTAGCTACCTCTCAAGCTTGTATCCACCAGCACACAATCGCTGGAATGTCCGCTTTGGGTCATACTTGACCGAGATCTCCAGAAGCCTATTCCAGTTGTCTTGCCCGTAGCTCGCAAGGACATCATCGTCAGGTCCGGCATTGTTCATCCAGATCTGCGGCATTAATACACCATGTGCCTCTGCTGCTGTCCGGAGCCGAGCAATGCACCGGCTGCCCATGCTCAGCATCATCTCGTCATCCGTCTCATGAAGCCAAGCGCTGTCGAGAAATATGACTTAACAAGACCGGCGTGTTAGTGGAATCTTGAGACGACATAGGCAATCCTACTTACTGCTTTGCTCCGTCTCTGCCCAGCCGCATGGATTGCCACCACGGTTGTTCGAACTCCGAATTGTGTTTGCAGTGATAGCAGAAATGTTCAGGCAAGTGATAGCGTCCGTGTTGCTCAAGTCTTCGTGCTCAGAGTAGAAAATATCGACGGCTTCGTTGTAGAATTCAAGACTGGCTTTGACGATCAAGCACAGCATCTGCGACCTGAGCAAGTTGAGTTAGCTCGCATCTCCTACTCGGCGTTGCTTCACATACCGCGTCTGCTCGGAAAAGTAAAATGACTGTGGGCCGTCAGTCGACGCCGTATCATGTGATGCAAGCTCCGATGCCAGACAACTTCCAACCTGCGCGGAAGCCGGCTCCAGGGCGAAGAAATCGTCGAAGGCTTTCGGGTGGCCATCGCCCGAGACCGGCCTATCAGCTGAAAGGACATGTTGGATGAACTTCTGGCTACCCGTTTTGCCCCATCCGGTAATGCTCTCAACACCAGGGTCCTCAGCTATGCCCTCGATTTGGAATTTGTAGAAAGCTTCTGCCGTCTTCCTCTGGAGCCGATGGCTGTGCTCATAAGTCACGAACCCGCCCCACACTCCATTCGGCAACGAGAAGGTCGACATGTCCAGGCGAGTGACAATGCCGAAATTGTTTGAACCTCCTTTCAGGGCCCACCACAAGTCCGAGTTCTCATCCTTGTTGGCGCTCACGATCTTGCCACCGCTGACAACAACTTCGAAGTTCAAAACATTATCGCAAGACCATCCATACTTGTGGAACCAAGGAGAATTCCCGCCTGGGTGACGTTAGTACTGTTACGTTCGATTGAGGGGAAGCTTACATCCTGTGATCTGTCCAACACAGCCCACGGGAGCAGAGTGGCCCCCGGTGACCAGGACTCCGAGCTTCTCAAGGTACTTGTACACCATGCCCCACCGGTTCCCGGCCCCGATGCTCACGATGCCGGAGGTCGCGTCGAAGCTGAGGTTGGTCAGACGATCCATGGAGATGAGAATACCCCCCTCGATGCTGGCCCAACCTGGGTTCGGTGAATGACCTCCTCCGCGGACAGCAAAGGGTTGACCGTAAAGCTCGATGATCTCCAAGGCCTTGGCGACCTGTTCTGGGGAGGATGGGTGGAAGACGGCCGACGCCTCTCTGCGAACACGGGCGGACCTGAGAGGAGCATGCATCAACTCCATCTAATTTCCATCAAGCGAGCGGCTTTCGCCCTGGTCCAGTCGAAAATACGTTGATGTGAAAAAAGGACAAAGATAAATAGAACTAATTACTAATGGAGAGGAAAAGCTTCGAAGACGTACCAGTTCTGTTTCGACGAGAGCGCAAAGGCGGCCGTGCCTGGAAAGTCGACAGCATCGGGATAGAGCTTTGCGAGCGCATTCTCGGCATGCTTGCTGTGCTGGGTATCAAGACTCTTGGTAGGGTCAACCTGATCCTGGCTCGATGCCAGAGATAAGGCCATCTGTTCTGGAGTCCGAACCATTCTCTCCTCTTTTGATGGGTATTCGAATGAATCTTTAGGAAGCCAAGGTATGATATTCTGAAGTCTTGGTGTTGGAATTCAACATGATATAAATACTCTACTTAATTGCAGCAGGTGGGAAAATTATTTCCCCGACTTGTCAACAAAACATCTCTGCTGATAAGGTTTGAGCAATCACGTGGAAAGCACATCAGAGTCCAAGAGCTGGTGGGTAACTCACGGGCGCCGCGGATTCCGAAGCTGATAATAGATACTTTCCGCGGACAGCAGACTATCAATCCCACGTTCAATGTTACCTGCGAGTACCCTAAATGGGAAATTCGTCCTTGGTTGGCGAGCCGCATGGCCGGAAGACCTTGGCTTCTCTTGCGGGTTCCGCGGGTTCCGCCAAACGGCCTTGGCTGACCTATCACGCTAGTGCTAAGATAAAGTCTTCCGGACGATGAGAGATAAATAATCGTCTAATCGGGCAGCGGTTAACGAGATGGTTGCTGATACAATATCTTATCGACGGTGATGACTTCGTCAGTATGTGAGAACTGACACGGTCGCAGTCTCTAGTCCATCGCATCTATTTTCCCTTTCTAGCACTGAGTTCCTAGTAGTCACAGCAACCATGTCCATCCTCGATCTCTCTAGAGTCTTCCGATTGAATGCTCCTGGAATCTTGTCCGATTATCGGACACAGCAGACGCCGTGATCGTTGCAGGCAGTGCGCAGATTGCTTCCATCACGGACCAACCTCGCAAACACGAAAATGACCCTACTCTCGAGGACCCGGCCACCTAGGTCACAGCAGCCGACGAAAGCACTAAAGCTAATCTAATCATGGCTAGTCTAGAAGACCATTTCTAGACAGTCTTTACCATGAGCCAGACGGTGATATTGATACTGATATTGATATAGCATTCAAATTCCTCAAATAATGGTCATCAAATTACAGGTATTTACTGCACTCTAAGCCATCCGAATCAATATGTGACTTCTCTATAGGATCTACAGGGCAACACCTCACTATGGATTATCATGTAGTAATAGTCTTGTGATCCATTCAAAAAATTGACTCGGTCGAGCAAGCTTACGCTGAATGAGGCTGTCGAGAAACAAGCTCGCTGACATCGTAGGTGGCAAAATGCCTCGCATTGATATTGTGCTCGAACAGCACATCCAGTTCTTCTGACGGGCGGTTTGTTTCTGGGACGTAAAAGAAGATCAGAACAAGACAGACCAGATTGCTTCCTCCGGCCACGAATCCGTTGTATCCTTGGAGAGCTGCCTGGTCAGGGCTGAGGAGATACGGAAAGATTACTTGAGCTACTGCAAGCAGCACAAACTGAGCGGCGCTGGCAACCGCGATGGTTTTCGATCGGAGTCGTGCGCTCGAAACTTCACCCATAACGGCCGTCGAGAAGGGGCCGCACACGGCACCGTAGACAAGGTTCCACACTACGAAAAGAGTGCCTTGACCCCACACTATATCTGGCCTCGAGTAGTAGTTTGGCGCGGCTTGGAGGGCGCCCACAAGCAGGAGGATGACGGCCGAGAGCACTTGGGACCAAAGGTACAGGCGGCGTCGGTTGAACTTGCTGAGGAGCACTAGGCCGAACAAAGAGCCTACGAACGAGCTGCTGTAGGAGCCGAGGGACATTTTGAGCGCGGCGTTGGCCTCGACGCCAGCCACTGGACGCAGTGTAATCAGTATCCGTTTTCACACTCACATGTACCGGTAGACCTACGTTGCATGAAATAGGCTGTGTTACCAATCAGCATGTTCCCGGTCACGCATATGGTGATGTAGCAGCCTGTAGCGATCATGGTGCGGCGCAGGTTGGTGTGTTGGAACAGCTCTTTGTAGGTCGTTGATGCGTTCTGCTCTCGTTCATGGCGATCAGTCTCCTCTATCAACTCCAGCGTCGGGTGAACGTTGAAGTCTGCTGTTGAGAGGCGTTTCAGCACCTTCTCGGCTTCGTCTTTCCGGCCCTGCCGAATCAACCACACAGGGCTGTGTTGCAGTTAGTATTATATACAATATCAATCGGGAATAATTGCCTCGAAGGCTTACCTCTCCGGGGCCAAAAACGTGATCGGCAACAAGATGGCAGGCCAGGCCCACTGCATAGCGTAACCGGTCCTGTAGGCCCAACCGCTTTCCAATGCAGCAGTTCCGGTGGACACGGCGGCGGCGATGAGCAGGCCTAGGACTAGAAAAGTGTTGTACATTCCACTGGCCATGCCTCTTAGTGGGAAAGGCGCAAGCTCGATAGCATAGGTAAGCGAAAGAACGCAAAAGGCACCGAGAGCACATCCCAGGAGCAGCCCACCGACAAGCGTCGTGCTGAGCGTGGTTGCGAAGAATTGAACAAAAATAAGCCCGGCGGTCAGTACGTATGTCCCGAGAAATACGGGCTTGCGGCCGAACCTGTCCTGTGATCAGGCTGGTCAGGGTCCTTTTTTCCAATGGTAGATGTATTGGAGCACACTTACCATAAGAATGGCGGCAATGGGACAGCTAAATACCTGACCTATCATGGCGCATGTCGAAAGGGCCGCCTGCCATCCCGCTCCGATGATGGACACCCCGCCGTACTCGTATCCGAAGTGGGTGGTGAATGCAGGCATGGCGTATAGCAAGGAGATCCAGGCGGGGCTGTAGGCTACGCTGGAAGAGGTGATCAGTGCCCGAGTCGCTCGAGTTCACTGCCGTTTAGCAACTTACAGGATCACTGGGAGCAGGCCTATGGATGACCATACGACCGCGTACGGCCACATCATCATGGCCTCGGTCGCGGTCATGCCAACCGGAGAGGGATCAAAATCAGCAGCCAGCACTGATCCTTGGCCTACGCTGCCGGCATCGGATTTGCTCTCGGCGTCCCGAATTTGACTCTTGACTTTATCGTCGGTGTGGTTACTGATGTCCATGGTGGTGTGGATGAGCAAGTAGTACTCCTTGACGAGATGACAGCCTTCGAACCGATTTTTCGAGTCGCTGCCTGGCTGTTGGATGAGCAAGAACATTGGGCCAGGCATAATTGAGGACTTATATGCTCTTTAGCAGCGATTCTCATTGCAGAGCAAACGAATGGTCACTATCTCTCTCGGCTGGACATTAATAAAGTGTAGATAAGTGAAACAAAATGCCGTCGCTGATTGGGTCGTCATAAGTTACTCGATAAGGGTTAGCGGGTTCAAGGTAGCCGGAGCTAACCCTATATGAAACATGTTCTTATCACAAGCCTCTGGCGCACACGCGTCAAGTCTTCAACAGTCACCACCTGCTGTATGAATATACATTGGGAGAGTCACGCGTGCCGGTGAGGAGTCTCGGGAAGGTAATGAGGTGGATTCATTAATTGTCTACGTGAACGCTCCGTTCCATAACATGATGCTCCGGCTAAGCAGCCTTCTCTTTCTTCAGCTTGAGAAACTCCAATGGCGAGAGCATGTCGCAGTAGCCGGAGAAAGGGTCGCCGACCCCATAGCCAACATCATACAGCGTTTGCTCGTCATAGCCCATGCTAAGTAGCTTCTCAGGATCGACAGAAATGTAGAGATTCTCCTCCTGTCTCAAGAACGACTTGGTGAAGAAGGCGCTATAGATCAAGCGCTCCTGGTCGGTGGTGTTGTTGGCCGAGGCACCGTGGAAGGTGCTGGCCAGGAGCAGCATTGCGTCACCGCGGTTCAGCTCGGCCGGCACGGTAAGGCTCTCGTCGGGCGGAGTCATGTGGTCCCAGAGGTGGCTGCCAGGGATGAAGCGCGTGGCACCGTTGGCCTTGGTGGAAGGCTTCCCGGCGACGAACCAGCCAATGGCCGTGTCCTGGCCCTGCTCGTACTGGGCCGCCGTCTTGCGCCGGCAGACGTTGTGCGCAATGACGTCGTCGCGGTGCAAGCTCTGGTCCTTGGCTCCCGGGCGCACGGAAAAGACAATGGCCGTGTTCAGCTGCGGCTTGCTGTGGCTTTCGAGCAGATCGCCGCCCCACCAGTGCTTGAAGTGGGCGGTAAGCAGCTCGTCGCGGACAGCCTTGTAGGTAGGGTGCTGCACGATCTGCTCCATGTAGGCCTTGGACTTGCCTGGCAGCCCGAGGATCCGCTTCGACTCCTTGCTGAAGAACGAATCAAGGGGGGCGTCGCTGGCCTCGAGTGGGTCGCCGAGCTCGGGACGCAAGTCGTGCTCAATCTGGTCGAGGTGCTCGGGGGCAACGGCGTTGCGGATGATAACGGCCCCAGTGACGATGAGTGCCTTGATGATCTCGTCGTTTGAGGCCTTGCCGCACTCGAACTCCATGACCGGGGGCAGCGGGCGCTTTCGGTCGTCGGTGATGGAGGAGAGATCCTCGACCGGGGCCTTGGTGGGGGCTTCAACAACGATGGTAGAAGACATGTCGGCGTTGGGAAAGACGTATTTGAAGATGGTATGGATGCTCACTTGTGCAGTGTGCGAATTGCCTTATATGCCGATGCTCTCGGCGCGGCGCCCGGAGTCCGCGGGTGCCGCGTGAAGGAGTGGTGAGATGAATAGATGCAACGCTCCAAGGACTGGACGAAGAGTGAAGGATCCCAATGCGGCAATTGTCCGCGAGCGCCCGGGCTATCTGCACATCCGCTCCGATAAGCCATCTGTGACTGTGGCCCGAACCCGATGTAATAAACATCTTCTGCGCGGTGTTTCCTCTCCAGCTTCCATGCTCAATCTCGAAACCCATTTGATCCGGCTCTTACCCTTGTACCTCTTCAGTTCTTAGCCTTGTGCTTCCTCAGCTCTCAACTTTGTACCTCCCCCGCTTCCATCCGTTTTGCAATCCCTAACCTCCTTTTCCACAGAGCATAAAAAATGTCGACCGACGACTCCGTACTCAAGGCCATGGGCGTGGAGCACTACAATGCGGCTGGGCATCAGGCAGAGCTAGCGGAGATGGGCCATCTGTCTAACGCCGTAATTGTCCCGTCCAACCTGGCCATCGTCCATCTGACCGGGCAGGTTGGGCGAGTTGCGGATGGCTCCGTCCCGGGCTCGGTGGCCGACGAGACGCGTGCT
This sequence comes from Lasiodiplodia sp. COLG20, assembly GCA_009801085.1. NCBI lineage: Eukaryota > Fungi > Ascomycota > Dothideomycetes > Botryosphaeriales > Botryosphaeriaceae > Lasiodiplodia > Lasiodiplodia sp. COLG20. The sequence goes on from VNWV01000028.1 coordinate 64,472, forward strand.
GCATTTGTCAACGTCCAGGACGCGCTGGAGGCGGCGGGCGTCAAAGCGGGCTGGAAAGCCGTGTACAAGGTCCGCTCCTTCCACTCGGGTGTTGTGGACGAGGGAAGGCTCGGCGCGTACCACGCTTGCATCCAGGAGTTTTGCGGGGAGAACAGGCCGGCGCAAACGGCTGTGGCTGTTTCTCAAATTTTGTGGCCCGGCTGCCATCTGGAGCTCGAGGTCGAGGCGGCCAAGCCAGCCGAGTAGGGGCACTGATTTGTGTTGGAGAGAAGGGCTGTACGTAGCACCGTGTAAATTGAAGATAAGCTGTGTGCGGGGTACTGCTAGCTTTTTTACTTATCTTGCTTCCCCCCACCCTTGCACCTAACAAAGTGATGGGCCTGCGCCGCCTGTCGTCGTAGCTGTCCCAAACCCATGATACAGAAAGCTCCCAAGGCAGTGCGCCGGCGCACTTTCACCGGGTGCTGGACCTGCCGGTCACGCCGCGTCAAATGCGATGAGGCTCGACCGCAGTGCAGCCGCTGCACCCGGCTGGGCGTGCAGTGTGAAGGATACGGCATCAGGCTCAATTGGTCCCAGTCGCGTTACTCTCCACGATTTGACAGTACTGCCGAAGCGGGTCTGCAGCGCTCAACACCACAGCAGACGACGGAAAAGGAGATGGAACGAGTCTTTGAGCCTCCTGCGCGCGGCCAATGCCCACAGTATCGCCACATTGACCTTCTCTCCATGCCCACGCGCCAAAAGCACCTGATGCAGCATTGGACGAACTACCTGAGCACTAAGCTCGTGTTGCTTGATGGCCCCGCCCACATGTGCAAAAGCGTCATGCTCTCGCGCGCCCTCAGCGGGGTGCTAACCAGCTCCAACCAATCCAATGCCGACATCACCATCTTCCACGCCGTGTGCGCCGCATCGGCATTCAACCTCTTCGAGCTGTCCAACAGACAAGCTCAGCACCACGAGATCCTGGCCCTCAAGCATGAACGGCTTGCCCTGATGCACCTCCGCCACAACCTCGGCCAGCAGGAGACCGAGCCCGCGTGCCCACAGTACCCGGCCCTCGGCATGGCAATCATGGCCTGCATCATTGTCGATGCCGTATCCGGCTCAACCGGGCACTGGAACACGCACGTGTCGGGCGGCATATCGTACCTCAAGCACCGCGGACTCGGCGCGAGCAGCAGCGCTTTCGCCCGCGACATGCTCTCCCTCGCCGCCCTCAGCCAAGCCGACGTGCCGGAAGAGCTCGAAAGCATGTTCACAGCCGACGAGGACGACGAGACGCCAGACCCTACCTTCGGCGCCAGCGCGTCCTTCTTCGCCGCCCTCGCCGCCGCGAACCGCCTCCTCCAGGCCAAGCGCTCCCACGTAGATGCCGATCTTCGGCACCACCACCGCCGCTCGCTCGAGCGCACCCTCCGCCTCGCCCTGCCCGCGCCTGAGCCCCCCGTGCTGTCACCGACCTCCTCCTCCTCCTCCTCCTCGCCGGCCTCCTGCATGGCCCACGCCTTCCGCACCGCGCTGCGCCTCTTCCACCTCCGCCAGCTGCTTCCCCTACCGCTTGCCCCCGCCCCCATCCTCGACGACGACGAAGTCCAGCAGCTCGTCGCCGCCGGCTTCGCGCAGCTCGAAGCCATCGACGCGCTTCCCCTCCCCCACCGCGACACCGACACCGCCGCCACCGATGTCGCCGGAGGCTGCTGCCCCGTCATGTGGCCGGCCCTGGTGCTCGCCGCCGAGGCCGACGGGCCGGACCTACGCGCCCGCGTGCGCCGCTGGTGGGCCGCCAAGGCCGGGCTAGGCTTCGGCAACGTGCGGGTGCTGGGGGCGCTGGTCGAGGAGGTGTGGGCGAGGAGGAGCGGTGGCGAGCCCGGCGTGACTTGGCTGGATTTGGTGGGGGAGCCGGGGTTTGCGGTTTTGAGGGTTTAGGTGTGGGGCAGGTGGGGAGCGGCGAGATGAGCGAGGTTCGTGAGATTTGTTTGGAGGGTTGGTTCTAAGGGATGATGATGATGATGGATTAACAGGTCGTCTTGGCCGGTTTTAAGAGATGTATGCGATGGTGGAGTAATGGTGTGAATTTTGCTTTGTTGCGTGTCAATTCTATCATCTGCATCTTCCACGCTTGCGTCTGTAGGGCTCGTGCTAGAAAGGATATTAGGAACATGTTCGTCGTATCATTTAGGGACACACCTCCAAATACTCCCTAGAACCACTGATAGACACGCTTTCCTGCAGCTATTATCGGCGGCTAAAAATAAAGGCTGTCATAGAGAGAATGAAGAAGTAACATTACTAATAGAAGAACAAAGGCCGTGAGAAAGAGAATTAAGAAATAAAAATAGTGAAAGGAACCCAATATCAAAATTAACGACTGGCAGAAACTGGCTACCCTTTCTTATATCTTGCGCCCTTTCTGTACGCTGCGCTCTGTTGCATTTTTCAATCCCTCGGAAGAAGCACACGAAACAGTTGTTCTTACCGGCAACGAATCGCTGATGCCAACATCCGGAATCTCTACTGAAGGTGTGCCATCCTGGATAGTAAAGCTCAGACGCCTTGCTATAGGTAGGTGTTCATCTGCAATAGAAGTCATGCTGGACTCCATAGTTGCCCTTTCGCTTTTATCAAAGCGCTGAAACGATGAGTCGCTCCCTGATGTCGAAGCCTCGGGCAGGTTTGGAGCAGTTCCCGTACTCGCTAAATTGATGTGGGAGTTTGGCTGTGTGTAGAAACTTTCTTTGCGCCTGTTCATTTTCGCCCTGACCTTGCCAAGAAATGAGCCAGAACTGCCAACTATGACGGCCCCTTCTTCGTGGGCAAGGAGGTCAATCGTTTCGGTTCCCGTGTTTCTTTTGCTGACGATCTGGCAGAGGCGGTCGCAGCTGCATGGCATTTCTACCGTTGATTTGCATGGAGCAAACAGAATTGAACTGGCTCTCTCCAGCTGGAGGCGAGATCTGCTTGTCAAGTACTGACAGTTTGATGGGCAACCAGCGACGTAGTACAGATCTTGCAGCAACTTGACGGTGACAGCCAGATAATCTTCTCCTTTTGGCAACCTACACCAACGACAGCATACATTGGAGCAGTCCTTTGATGGCTTGATCAAATCTCCGAGGCCGGATGCCAGGATTGTCAGAGCTCCAATATCTTGAACGAGGTTTGTCCACCCGCCGCTAGTTCTCTCTATGGGACAACTCTTAAGGGGAATTGGAAACCGCTTGCGGGCTACATCGTTGAACTCGAAGCCGTAGAGCTGGTCATTCATCGATCTCACGTCGATTCCGGAATCGGAGCCTTTGGGGGGTTTCTGAGCCATAAGGCAATCCAGTACATCCCATATGTCCAGGACCAGGTCCTTGAACCTGTAGTTGTCCCTGCTCAAGAGAACCTTTTCAGGATTCGCCAACAACACCTCTTGGGCGGTGAACTGGGATTTATCTGTATGAAAGAGCTCGCTCTCTGTGTCGGTCATGTTCGGAGCGTGATTAGCCGTCTCGTTATTAGTCGTCCCAAGGAATCCTGTCCGCAACCGCGCCTGGGCAATATGGAGGATTGCATATGATGCAGGTACAAGCCAGGCCCTTCTTTCAGGCTTGTCGTAAAGAAGTACTCGTGCATCATCGGCTCTTGAGACCGTTTCGTTGTAAGGCCCATTTTTTCCCTGCCAATGAAACTTCCCATCTTTTATCCCAAAAGCGATATTGACCTGTGCTGTAGCGAAGTGTGAGAATCCAAGCGTAGCACCGGTGATCCTAACACGGGACCGGGCTTCCTGGGAGTCAGTGTATCCAATGCGTTCATAGTCGATACTTTCGCTACCCAGGAGAAGTCGTGCAGAGCTACACCAGCCAACAATTGCTCTCATCTTCCGTAGTGAGTCTAGGTCCATTTCTCTCAACAGCGGCTCTCGTTCGCATAGAGTTAGGGCTTGTTCATAACTTAGAGGTTTGCCGTAACTCAGGCCTTTGCTCTCGTCGTTATCCCGGATAAGGTGCCATTGGACAATATCCTGCACTTTCCCGGTAGGAACAAGCATGAAGGAGAATCCTTTCAGCAATACAACATCTTCATGCTGTACTGCGTGCTTGACACCGGCTAGCGCAGCCAGGATATCGATGGGTATTTCCAACCCCACCTCGGCTTGTCTTTCTGGTATAGGAAAGCCATAAGCGATCAATGCGTTCTCGAAAAAAGGAAACCAGCATGCGTCTTCTGCAGGGTGCAGATCCTGATGCTTGTAAGAGATTCGGAATCTGGTAGTCCCTGGCTGCTGACGAGGCTCCGCGGTCAACGACGCACACGAATAGGAAACCGACCTAGTCCCTGCAGGGCTTTCTCTGAGAACAGCAGCCATCCACGAAGCTTGCTGGCTAACTTCAACAATGAGCTGTTCTTCTCCATGGATTTCGACCTTTACAGATCTCTTGGATGGGTTATCTGAATCTGCAGTTTGAATTTCGATGGTCAAATAACCACCGTTGTCGAGCTTTGCGGTCCTCTCGAAGTCCAGAATTGCTCCTTGAATCACGGGGAGGAATACGTTGCAAGTATTTGGCCAAAATGTCCGGAGGTAGTCAGCACAAGTCGTTGCGTGCGCATACAGTGCAGATCCGCTGAGAACAAGCATGTTCGCAATGGGTGTTCCAACGCTACTATATTGGGACTTCATGAAGCCAATCGGATCCCATTCGATTGAGAAAGACGCCTTGTGTAGACCCATGACGGTAGGTTCGGGAAAGTCGGGGTTGTTTTCCGGGGCATTCATTAGTTGCCCGCGAACACATTTCTCGATTTCGCTAAGTTTCGACTTCTCGTCACAGTAGAAAACCCGTCGCATGGACGTTGATAGCTGCCTGAAGGGTTGTCCGGAGGCGAGAATGTCTCGGGCCGCATCGAGATTCAAGAAGTCCTCGTCATCGTCAGAGTCGCCGTCTTCATCGTCCTCAAAGCTCCCTTTCGATTCTTTGAGGAGATCTCTTCTCTCCTGAGGCGAGAACCAAAAATTCTCCCGAAGCAGGGAAATTTCCGATGCATCGGAAGTAAGCACTGCAAGGGCTCTTTCACTGAAAAATCGGGCTATCTTCGGTCGATACTTTCGAATGAGGCGGGATGCCGGTTGAGCGATTTCTTGAACCGTTCTTTGTCTACAGGAAACGTTGTGCTTAGCACAGTACCGTGTCGGAATGACTGATCTTTGCTTTTAACTTACTCAAGACTGTCATCTGCTGTATCAACATCTGTTGCCAGATGCGAAAGATCAATGACGTAAGACCTCAGAAGGTCACCCATATCCTTCTCTATCGCATCTGCGGAGTTTACTGATACGGCATACCCTGCCCAGGCATATGCCCCAGCGTTCTCGATAAGCATTGTGCTAAAGAATTCCACAAATTTTTGCCAAAATCTCGACGAACCGTCCGTCGCCTTGCAGCTGTGGGAGGAGTTGTTCTTGTGTGCATCTGATCCTGTCATTTCGACGCTTTGAGCCTGGCTTGTACTAACCGATGCGACAGGGTCCTCTACAGACGCAAAGCCTCTGCTGGCGTCGTCATGGTCCACCTGTGCCGCGCCTTCATGCTCTGGATCTATAACACGGTCCGCTTGGGTACTCTCTTCATCGAATGTGCTCCCACGAGGCTGGTAGGTTTCAATTGCAGGAGTTTTTTCTTGTTCTTTCGACGCACCCCCAGGGTTTGTATAGTGGATTTCAGAGCCTCCTGAGCCCCAGCCGCTCTCCATACGCGCATATTGGATTAGACGGGGAATATAGTCCGGTCGAACGCATCCCAAATCTTTTGCCTTGACGTTGTGTTGGACTGGGTGCTGAATGGCGAAGTTGATGCGAGATGCAGCGGTGACGGGAGGCGATCCAGGGGCTGATAGAACTGGAATCGGATCCTTGTCGAGAGCTTGTTCGCCGTGAACGTAATTTGGTCTGGTGCCTTCAGCGTAGACGATGGAGTGACTTGATGGATCCAAGCCTGGCTTTGCAGTGCCACGATTTCCATATGTTAAGATCGGGCTTGAACCCATTAGTCCGAAGAAACAGATGAGTAAGGCATACTTGGAAGCCTACCATGCATAACAGAAGCCTCGACGTTCTTTTACCACGACAAAGCGGCGGATCTGGGAAAATACTTGCTCGCCATACATGATAGTTGAAATGTCATCCGCATCACGGTTCATCGCAGTGCTACCAAGGTCCTCGGTGAAGAGTATCGAGAACACCTATTTCTGGTCAAAATAGGACATCTAGCCAATGCTGTAGAAGCGTACTCGACCTTGCCTGAAAAACCTCCGAGGGTATTCTTGTATCGTGTAGCCTTTCAATTTTGTCAGCGTTTCGAAAATCGGGTTTCTCAAATACAAAACACAGACTTGGATCCAAAGGCTCATATTTTCCCCGTTCAGGATTACCACGGATACAATCCGCGGGGGATTCTTCATTGAAAAGTCAGTAAAAGAACCACCACAGGGTTAAAGATTCGGACCCTCTTCTGGTGTGGTTGGTTTACCGACTACACTGCCAGCATCTATCGACCTAATTGCTGTAGACGCTGCTGAGTCTCTTTTCCTACACGAAATATAAGTATTAAGGACTATGCGCCGATCTCTATACCTACTTTGACCATGTAGTAACATATTCCTCTGTATAAGTCAGCAAGGTCGCCTGTACTGCTTATTTTCGCGATTAGAGCCCTTTACCTCCATCCCAAGTGTACATGTAGTAGTCTTGGCCTTCTGGGCTCCAGACCCATTCACGGTAGGGGTCCATGACTGCTGTGGCATGCGGAGTTTAGGCAGCAGGCCTTACAGAGTTTATACTCATCTTTTTGCCCGGACGATACTGGGTGTGACTCAAAGGAAAAGCCTCCTTTAGGCAGCAGAGGAGGCAAGGCGCCGTTTCTTGCCGACAAGCCGGGATACGCACACCGGTGGCTGCAGTCAGCGCTGTGGTGGCATGTCAACATTGGTCAGATGCGACGCAGGGCACACTTGCATGATGTATACGATATCAGGGAGGCTGTGTCGCTTCCGTAGCGAACGAATCAGATGTAGAATTTAGTCACTGCAATGGACTCAGCCGTGTCAGCCTTGCCAGCCTTGCCATCAATTTTGCAGATCATCACGCCAGAAAACAGTGCCTTTCGCCGAAAAATTCAGCAGTGGAGCTGAGCTGCAAATAACGGTTGCTCTGCAGGCCGTCAAGAACCTGGCAGTGCTGGCGCAGTCGGTCGAGCTAAATCGAACCATGCTGACCACCATTTACGCGCCGTATAGTAGTAGAGACCATCGAAGCGTGAGTATGGCGTCATAAAAGAGTCATATGGAGAACAATAAATTTTCCGTCTATACAGTGCTATAAATCCAGTATTTAAGCCCTGTACGGCTCTTCACAGCTTCTAGTAGATTTGCACCGCTTTCTGAAAATGTCGCCGCAGTGCACCCGGGGTCATAGCAGAGAGTGGGCTGGTCTTGATGTTTTTTTGCTTTCTTGAGTGGGTGGGCTGGTGGCTTACTGGGTTGGCGGATTCGGCTACGAAAATGTGCAATACGTGATGACGACTAATAGCATCGGGGGTACTGGATGAGGAGCAGAAGGGCTGAGACAGTAGCTATATACCATGTACAGGATATTAAGCTAACTAAGAAGGTGCTACAGTACATATCATAAGCTTTAGCCCTGGTTTATTACTTTGCTCCCAACTATGTTGAAGCTTGACGCTACGACGCTAGCTCCGTATGATCGAACCGGACACTATCAAAGCACATGCATGCCATTCGAAGAACTAGAAGAAGAACACCCACGTCTCTGAGGGAGCAAATGAAGTAGTGGGTAGTTTTGCCGTACCCGCGCTGCGGGGTCTCCACATTCTCCCACTTCCTCCACATTGGGGCCCTAGAAACGAGCCCTCGGTAATTCGGATTTTTTTCCGCAGCTACCTAGAGTACCCCGCTCGCCTCGTGCCGACTGCGCTCTTCGCATTCCTCTCGTCGATTTCGAGCTTTCTCTGTCGCAACTTTGGGGCACTTCTTTGATTCTCCGAAACGATGGGGACAGATGGAAACACAGCAAAGCGGCGCAGGTTATCTTTCGAAGCTGCACGAACTTCAACAGCGTATTTGCATTGGCGCACTGTTTCTCGATAAGACCTAATGGAAACAGATGCAATACTTGTCGCGATCGGAAGGTAAAGTGCTCCGGCTCGCATCCATGTCGATTTTGCTGCGACCGTGGCTTGTCCTGCGTCTTCCCAAACGTGGGAAGGAAAAGACTGTACCCTGTCGAGTAGGTAAAGGAACACTTTTTGTAGCTCTCATGTCTCACTATTACAGATACGTGGAGTACTTGGAAAAGAAGGTTTCACTTCAAAATTCAGACTCTGAAGGTAGATCAGACAACCAGAAAAGCCCATCAGGCAATGGAGTCGAGGGAGCCGATGAACCCGGACGGTCTGAGCACACTTCAAGTAAGTGTCGTTATCGGCCCTCAAGTGGGTTGAATTTGACAAGGCTCAGGCCTCACTCCCGACTCTCGGTTAACCTCGAGTCTCTATTTTGGATCTCACATCAAATGCCTCTCAGCAGAGCGTAATGATGATCTATCTGAGTCTATCGGAAACGTCTACGGGCTGGTGACGGGCGGCACGGGAAGGGTACCGCTGCAATTGCCTACCGAAACTGAGGCGCAATCCATGCTGGACCTGGTCTTGAGTCATATTTGCAGCGTCCAACATTTATTTGACCCTCGAGCATTTTCCGACGAGCTCAACCAGATGTACGATACGGAACAGCCCGGATGTTGCAGCGATGATCTGTGGTATTTGAAAGCTCTGATGGTATTTGCCATCGGTGAGCTGCTACAAGGGCGAGTGAGGGACGACTCTCATTTGCCCGGCTCTCCCTACTTTCATGAGACCATCAGGAACTTGCCCAACTTCTTTGCGTTACGGGCTGCGGGAACAATGGCTGTGGAGATCCTAGGACTGATTGCATTCTACCTGCAATGCTCCGATTGCAAGGAGGATGCCTACGTATATGTATGACTCAGTATATGTGATCATTGTCTGCTATGCGCTAACGGGACCGTAGGCTGGCATGGCCCTGAGGCTCGCTATCTCCAATGGCATGGCACGAGAAAGCAGCAACGCCGGTATCAAAAGGTCAGACAAAACACATCGAAATAGACTATGGTGGACAATATACATGCAAGAAAGGTACTTACTGTAAAGCGCATCTTAATATAGATAACACGGCTTACATTACGCAGGAGACTGGCCGCGGCGACTGGTAATACTTGGGGAATACACGACGACGCCATTAGTACATCGCAACCGAGAGATTCTCCCGGTTTCCCTCCAGCCTCTACACTACTCGTCAATATTAACATCGCAAAAGCCACTGGCAAGATCACTCAAGGTATATCTTGCTTTCTCGCAACCCACTAGGTTCTAATTGTTTCAAGGCATATACGGGAAGAAGAGCCGATCCGAAAGCGAGTTTACATCAGCTGTGCAAGAGGTGCTCTCCTTGCTTACACAAGCCATTGAGAAGATGCCTTCGGAGCATACGGTAGATTTTTCCAGGCTTTTGCAGCTCACAAGAACTAATGCGACTCTCTATCTGATGTTTTACCAGGTTACTATATCCCCCTCTCCAGGCAGGTGTTTACTAAGCTTTGGACAGGCCAGAATGCTGGCGACACGGCCAGCATTACTGTACACGGCAAAGTCAAATCTGCATAGAGATGGTCCCGTGCAAGACGTCATTTCCAAGCTGGAAAGTCTATGCAATGAATGCATAGAAGCTGCAGCAAGAACCCTCGAGATCCTCCAAGCCTTAAAAAGACAAGGCCTCCTAAGTAAGTACATGTCAAATCTCGAAGTGCTGTTGGTTTCCTGACGAAACAGCAAAATTTGGCTTCTTTGACCTGGACGCGACATTTTCGGCCGCCTTCGTTTTCGTGCTGGTTGAAGCCATCGGGGCAGGGGATCGGAGAGACTCGAACTTGGCTCGCATTACTGCAGCACTTAGACTACTCGAATACCTCAGCGCCCATGGGAATAAGGCAGCGGGAAAGCGACAGGCTGATATCGAACAGATGTGCCGACATCTCAGAGTTTCTCTCTGTCAATCTTCAGACGGACTAGCGAGTACCTCGGCAGACGTCCAAAGGACAATTCCCGCCATGGAGGGAAGCATAAACGCAGAAGAAGTATCCACAACTCTTGAACCATTCACCTTCTACACCGACACGGATTTTAACCTCACCGGCGCCGTCGAAACAGACTGGGAAGAATTCGAACGCATGATCTTCCGCCTTCAGAATTAAATCCCACTTGCCCCCTCTATATGCTCCTCTTGGCCGCAGGCGTGCGGGACGCGGACAAGGGATGTGATTTAGCTAGTGATGGCCGTGATTTAGAGCCGGCTGCTGTCGCGGGTCCTCAGTTTTGTGTGCTCGAGGTCGAAGAAGAGGGAGTCGTCGCTGGCGGTTTTGGTGATCGGGATGATTCCGCTATTGACGATCAATTTGATGCCGAAGGTGGTGCAGATCTGGTCTTGGTTTGTCAAGTTATTTTGGGCAATTGGGTTGCAGGCGTCTTGGGGTTGGAAGGGGCTCATTTTGTTTGAGATTCCGTAATCGATTTAGTCAATGGCATGGTATCAGACTTTTGACGCTATTTGCCAGTGCTGATTTGAATCGGGGTGTTGTGTGTGGGCAGTAGTAGCCCACGGATATCGAAGCCGAACTATCCTCGGCTGGAATCTCCGTCGTGGTTGCTCGCGTCCCGAATTAGGTCAAGCCCCGCGTCACGCTGCCCAGGTCTCTTACTTTCAAGATAGTTAGAGTTAAGAAATGATGGTACAGTCCCCTCTCGCGGCCGATAGCTAGCGTGGATTTACTTTTTTCTTATAGTATGAGTAAGTGAAGCTATCGTCCGGACGAGAATGTCGAATTAAAAATTTTACATATAAGTCCGGACGCTAGCTTCAACTACCTACATATGTTAACTTCTCTAAGGTAGAGCTGGGGCATAGTTACGTTATATTCTACACCCCTGCTATTCGTCGCGCTAGCCATCGGCTGTGAGAGGGGGCTGTATAAACCGTGACAGAAATGATAAAGTGTGATGGCATTCGCCCTGGCATGTATCATGGACTAGACACTACCACTGCTCAAGTACCGGTGAATGTTATCGATGGCCGTCATGGCCGTCCGGACCTGAGTCTCAGCCGTAGTAGCGCCAATATGCGGCGTACTGATGACCTTCCCCGTCGCCCACAGCGCCTCATACTTCGCCAACGTCGGCGGCTCCTCCTCATGGCAGTCCAGGCCAGCCCCCCAAATGAGCCCCTCCTCCAACGCCCTCCGCAACGCCTCCTCATCCACAATCCCGCCACGCGAAACATTAACCAAAATCGCGCCCCTCCGCATCAACCGCAACTCCCTCATCCCCACCATCCCCCTCGTCTCATCCGTCAGCGGCACATGCAGCGTCAACACATCCACATGCGGCAGCAACTCCTCCAGCGTCCTGACCCTCACGTGCTCTATATCGCCCCACGCGCTCTCCGGTGCCCCCGGATCACACGCCCACACCCTCGCCCCAAACGCGCCGACAAACATCCTCGCCACCGCCGTCCCCACCGCCCCCATCCCCACCACTCCCACCGCCTTCCCCGCCAACGTCACGCCCCGCACACAATCCTCCTTCCTTACCACGCGGCCGCCCGCCTGCACCTGCCCAACCACGACCCCGCGCAGCTCCCTCGCCGCCGCCAGCGCCAGCGCGAGCGCCAGCTCCGCGACGGCCCCGGCGTTGACGCCCGGCGTGTTGAGGATGGGTATGTCGCGGGCGGCGCACGCGGGGCCGTCGATGATGTCGGTGCCCGTGCCTTGCTTGCCGATGGCGCGCAGACGGGGCGCGGAAGAGATGTCGGCGGCGGTGATGGGGTGCTCGCGGGTGAGGATGGCGGTGGCGGAGAAGCGCCAGTTGGCGATTTCGGGGTCGGAGGGGAGGACGACGGCGGTGGGGGAGAAGAGGGTGCGGGCGTGGGCGATGGCGGGGGCGGGGATGGGGTCGAGGAGGTAGAGGGTTGGTTTGGGGGAGGTGGAGGGCGGTGGTGGGGTGGTGGTGGTGGTCATTGTGGTTTTTGTGGTTGGAATGATGGAGGCGGTTTAATATGGAGGCGGTTTGATATGAGGGCGGTTTGATTTGTTTTGGTTCCTGGTGCTGCGTGATGCATGTTGCGAATAATTTATCCTGGCACTACTCTCATGTGTACATTGAACTACGGACAGAGAATCCGGCGTTCCGAAGACCGAGTTGTGGTGCTGAGTCCCGATTGGGTGTGTTTCCAAGGTTGTGCGAGTCGATCGGCCTCGGATGTCGTTCCCAGCCAACGGCTTCGACATCCAGCCAACGCAAGGGAACCGAACTTCCCCACACTCCGGATTTTGAACCCGATTCCTGCCATTTGCGTGCATGGCAAGTAGTACAGCGCGGGTGCTCGATGTATAAAACGTGCCTCTCTACGAATCTGGACCCAAAGCGGAGTTACTCTTATCTACATTGCACGACATGATGGAATCCAAAGACTCCAAAGTTGAAAAGGCCGCCGAAATGACAGAGCACGTTGGGCCAGAGTCACACAAAGAACCGGAGCCTCAGTACCTGATCGATCCAGAGGACGAAAAAAGGGTACTGAGGAAGCTGGACCGGGTCATTCTCCCCCTTATGGCTCTCGTCTACTTCTTTCAATGTACGTGTACAAACTCCAAGATCGGTGTCGCTCAGCTAAACCACAATCCAAGATCTCGACAAGCAAAGCATCAACTATGCCGCTATCTTCGGCCTCCAAGACGATCTGAGTCTGACCGGCAGCGAGTTCTCGTGGGCCATCTCGCTGTTCTACTTCGGCCAATTCTGCTCCGAGTATCCAGCTGCTTATTTGATGAGCCGCCTGCCCATCACCAGATTCGTCGGCGTGACCATGTAAGTTGGATAGCGACCCGCTCAACCTGTCGACTAATTTTCCACAGCGTTCTCTGGGGCGTGACTGAGATGTGTCTCGGCGCGACCGCAGATTTCCCGAGTCTGGGAGCAGTACGATTCTTACTCGGCTTCACCGAAGGTGCAGTCTCGCCTTCATTCATGATCATCACGAGCAACTGGTACAAACGGAGCGAAAACCCCGTCAGGATAGCGTATGTCTCAGCCGTCCGAGTCTTCCTTTCCATACTGAAACCCGTTCAGCACATGGGTCTCGATGTTCGGCGTCTCCCAAATAGCCGGCGCTCTCATGATGTACGGAATCGGCACGGCGGGCGACAGCATGGACATTGAGTCATGGAGAGTCATGTTCTTGGTGTGCGGTGGCCTGACCGTGGGCTCTGGGATACTTTTCCTTGTCATCATGCCACGCGATGCTACAACAGCATGGTTTTTGAACGAGGAAGAGAGACGGATTGCCACTGAGCGACTTGTACTTGACAGGGCAACAAGAGACAGGGCCGAGTTCAACAAGAAACAGGCTCAAGAAGCCTTGGCGGACCCGCGTACGTTTCTGTACGCTGTGATGGCCTTGTGTATAACAATACCCACGCCAATCGTAAAGGTTTCTATCACCATGTACCGAGTGAAACACGTTTCAAGAGCTGACTGCTTCAAGTTCTCCTCCAAAGTCATTCACGGCTTTGGCTACAGTTCGCTACAAACCATGCTCGTCGGCCTACCGGGAGGCGCTGTTGCATTCGTCCTTGTTTGGGTCGGTGCCATGGGCCCGCTGTACTTTGACAACGCACGCTGCTTTTTCGGCATGTTTCTCGCCCTGATGCCCCTGCTTGGGAGCCTCTTGCTTCTACTGCTCACACAACCCTGGGGCATCGTGGTCAGCACGTGGTTCGCTGGTTGCACCGCTCCTCCTCTCGGCCAGGTTGTCGGGCTGATGGCGTCGAATGTCAAGGGAAACACAAAGAAGTCTGTCAACGGCGCTGTGTTCTTCGTCTTCTACTGCGTTGGCTGTATTGTCGGCCCGCAGCTGTGGCAAGCTGAAGATGCCCCGCATTATCGGAAAGGATGCATTGCGAGCATAGCTAGTTATGCCTGTTTGATTCTGAGCTTGCTGGCCTACTACTTGTCGGGCGTGAGGAGCAATCGTAAGCGCGATGGGGAGGGCGAGTTCACAGTTATGTCAGCCGATGAGGACCTGACGGAGCGAGAGGATCGGGCTTTTCGGTTTACCCTGTAGACATTTCTAGTGAAAGCTATCACTGTTTTCATGTTTCAACTAAGCTGACTACGAAGTTGCTTCAGTACATAATAATACTACTACAGTCTCCCCTATTTCATTGCTTTGCTATCAACCATACTGAAGCCCGACCCTACGAAGCCCACTCCATGCGATGGAATAGGACAGTACCACAGCACCAACACGCTATTCGAAGAACTGGGAGAAGAACGCCCATGTCTCCGTAGGAGCAAACGAGTCACCGCTGTCCGTGTCACGGGGCGGACCGTCGTGCGGCGCTGAGATGTGGCCGCCATCGTACGCAATCCACCACACCGGATACTCAGCCCTGCAGCCCTCGTAGACGGTCTTGACGTGCGTCAGCGTGCCATTCGCCGGCTCGGGCGGATCCTGCGGGGTGCAGCCGTTGTTGGCGACGAACTCATCGCGCAGGCCGGCGCCGAGCGCGATGGGCAGCAGCGGGTCGTTGATGCCGTGGATGCCGAGGTACGGGATGGGGTCGGTGCTGGCGTCGCAGCCGCTGAGCAGCGCGCCGGACAGGACGGCGACGGCGCGGAAGACGTTCGCGCGGGCGCAGGCGAGGGTGCGCGTCATGGAGCCGCCGTAGCTGAAGCCCGTGGCGTAGCGCTGGGCCTGGTCGACGCACAGGTCCGTCTCGATGGTGTCGATCATGGCGTCGACGAAGGCGACGTCTTCGCCGTCGGTGTTGGCCCAGCCCTTGTTGAGGCCGTTCGGCGCGACGAGGATGGCTGTGTTGTTGGCCCGCTGCTCCAGGCCGTAGTACGACCAGCCCGGCACCACGCCGCCCGTCGTTGCGCCGATCGTGATGTTCTCCATGGTGCCGTTCGCCCAGTGGAACCCGAAGATGAGCTTGTAGGGGTTGGCCGCGTCGTAGTTGTCGGGTATCTTCAATGTGTACTCGCGATCCTTGCCGTTGACGGTGAGGGAATGCACTCCGCTGGTGAGCGTCGGCTCCTTGCCACATCCGACTGAGCTGGTGGCACCAACTACATTCGCCGCCACCACGAAGGTGAGTATGGATACCAGAGAGATCATGCTGAAGGTGGTCCCCAGAATCTAGGAAGCACTGGGATCGTAGGCTGTGGAAGTGGGTATCAACAGTAAGGCAAGATCGCACGGTCTTATAAAAATTTAGAGGACAGCGAATAAGCCTCTATATAATAATGAATAGCGCATGCAACTGCCGTTTTAGTTTCCAAATGTCGGCAGATAAAACTTGACCAGTCGTTCGGTCCTATTAGTAAACTTCCAGGATTCTCCGCATCCACATCCGGAGCAATGCGCTTTATTCAACGAACCACCTGCAACTACAAGCGCCCTAGCCCGGCCAGCTCAATGCAGATCTGGGGCTTGGCTGGTCATGCATGGAACGTGCTGAACAGCCGAGACGTTCGGCAATTGCACCTTCCCCACACAGCGGCAGAGAGAACGGTAAAACACGAGATCCCCGCCGTTTTTCCCGGTCAATGGGGAAACTAGTGGCTTCAATTACCATATGTGGGAGTCATGTATGCTGCCCCTGCATCTGCCCGTTGCTACCTCTCTGGGCACTCTCCGAAACAAACTCCGGGGTGCGCGGACGCTGAAGTATTCCTCCAAGTCCGTGGGTGTGCGTTGCTTCTGCCCCCGGTTTCTTGCGCCCCGAGCGCCTCATCTCAGCCACGTATTCCACAAGGAGCGTGGGCAAGGATTCGTGGGCGGCATCGCCAGCAGCCACAGCAGCATTCTCAGATGCGGTGCAGAAATCGTGAGACAAATGGTGTTGGGTGCACTGAATGAGAAAGTGGCTAGCCAGGAGGCCGCTGCATAACATGCTGCGATGAATGAGCTACCAAAGAAGCTGCCACAGCGCACAGTGCAACACGAATAATGCCAGCTTCGGAAAAAGAGAGCACAGCACCAAGGGCAGACATCAGGTTAAAAGAAGCGGTTCCGCAATACCTTAGAGAAGTTCATGTCGATTGAGCATGTTTCCCGAATCTCTTGGTCTTGAACCAGAGTCCACTTGGCGAGCTTATAGGTTTTTGCCGTAAGTCGAATCCCAAATTTTCTCATATTTCCCGCCTTCACACGGCCTTCATAGTAGAACAACCTTCGCTAGTCTTCAGAGCAAGCAAGAATGTAAAGATGAAGCGGCTAGTATATTTGCACTCTTCTCAGGAATGCATCTGACATCGAGAATGTCATGTATCAGCTCAGCTGGAAACTCACGTATTGGGCATTATTCCTGTTGGTGACAGGTTCAATGCGCGCTGATACGAGCCTTCGGTAATGTTGTCCTGAGTGAAGTGCTGCGCCGAGCAGCCGCAATGGTTGCGTCCGCGCTAGTGTTGATCAGTGCTGCTGGCGTAATACTGGGGATCGAGCCGGATAAACTGTGCGATGTGGTCCCGACAGCAGCCGGCAGTGACCGCTTGTTCGAAGACGAGCGTGCTGCCCTGTAACAAATTATTCAGCGCACATGGTGAAGTGGACTTCTCCTGGACAAATTCATCATATTAGAGCAACTGTTGGATCTAAACAAGCATAAACGAGGTAATGGGATGGATCGTCGAAGCTGCGGGCCGTGGGAGAATAAATATCTAGCGTTGCACCTGTCTCCACAAGCTGTGATGCCCTCCCCGTGGACGGGTCTGGTGAGGGCTAAAGCAGCTGGACAAGGAAAAACCAACTTCAGATGCCGAAGTGACAAGCTACATCTCAGATCCGGGCATTTTAGACGTATAGCTTGCAGCGCTGGACCTGGAGGCAACCGACCCAAGGGACGAGCTATTCGCGCTTCTCTCGTTCGGCAAAGAAACACGACTCCCAAGTCAACTCACAAGCGAGATCCATCGCAACTACAAAAAGTCAGAAAAACTCGTCTTTGCTGACTTTACCAGATGGTAAATCCGGGAACACAGGTCCCATCCTCTCTGCCATACACGGCCAGGCGGGACGCACATGGCAGAGCCTTCACTGCCCCAATGACGCTCCAATTCCGCTGACACGACCGACCTGGGCCATTGGATACGACGGCAAGACCTGTTGGGCCAGAGTGACGTTGCAGATACGGTTCCGGTACCGCGCAGCCAGCGATACCGCGGTTGTTGTTGTGAACGACACGGCGCTTTCCCAGCGCCGCCAAAGCCCGCTCGTCTTATCTCTAGCGGGGTTCCGCGTCGCTGAAATCAAACAGATTGCACACAAGCCGCTCGCCCACTTGCAGAATGAGCTACCCGGCCTCTACGACGCTTTCCTAGCGATGTTCGACTCGTCATCTACGCGCTCTTATAAGGTAGCGCCATGAACGTTTCATTGAACAGGAGTGGGATAGTAAGCGAGGCTGTCGGGGCCAGAGTGCGCTTAGAGGGGCACTTGGAAACCCATTGGGGAGATGCTGTGGCTATATGGTGAGCTCGAGGAGCCGTTTGGGCAGGAGTCGCTGGAGAAGATGTTTAGGAGGAACAAGCCGGCGGAGATGGGGGTGTGCATAAGTTGGCGAAGCATATCTTGGTGTATGAGCCGGCAAGGGGACTGGAGTTGCTGGGAAATGCTTTGTTTGTGGAGTAGGTGGGTGGCTGGGTTATTCGGTGGGGTAGGTGCCGTAGCTTCGATGCAAACCTCGCAAGAGCATCAAAGTGGGTTAAGTTTGATAAATATTTTTAGTTACCGTTCTATGTGTATCGATTCCATTAGATAGCCAACCCTTGCAAGGTGATAAATCATTCATTACATAATCGTAAAAAACGACTGGGGATATTCGCTTCACCCAACCGAGCTTGTTGATGATGTAAGTGAGCTCTTATGCTCGAAGTACTAGAAAGTCCCACGAATCAAAACCATGTTGTGATACAAACCGGCCATTCGATAATATAGAGCTAGATAAATACAGGTAAGATACTATAAGACTAAACCATAGTAAACTCCGTAGCTTGAGCCCCATCGAAATAACAACAAGAAGTACCTTCGGGGCATTCATTCGAGTGTCCGAGCGAACAGAAAAATCCAATTCTCTCAAAAGCTTCCGGATGTGTCATTGATTTAGTAATTAGAATGCCATCCATGGATAGATGCCTTTCTGTTTCAAGTTCGTCTAGATTTCCGGTCGAAATCTCGACAAGATACACATTGGAGCCGGTGCATCTGTCAAGGTCCTTGTAGGTATCCGCCTGAGCAATTACAAAGGACGGATGAAAGACATTTGAGGAGGGCTGTATTTCGAGGTAGGTGGAGTCCAAGTCGCGCTGGCGGAATTGTGCCTGTAATATACGAGCACGAAGTCGTATAGATCCAAATTCAAGGGCGCCTAATGAATCTTTC
This sequence comes from Lasiodiplodia sp. COLG20, assembly GCA_009801085.1. Classification (NCBI taxonomy): domain Eukaryota; kingdom Fungi; phylum Ascomycota; class Dothideomycetes; order Botryosphaeriales; family Botryosphaeriaceae; genus Lasiodiplodia; species Lasiodiplodia sp. COLG20. Next base: position 83,057 of record VNWV01000028.1, read on the forward strand.
TCCGATGTAGGGTGAATCGTGGATTGAAGCACCTCTGCAAGTTGACCGTTATTACTATTATAGAAGTTTTGATATCCAACAGGGGTGCGCATCGATGCCCAAGAGAAAGATGGAGCAACATAGACCGAGTGTCGCTCGGACTCATATGGGTAGAGTGGCTCCCATAGGAGATCCCAGGGGAGATTCTTGGACCAAATACCGGCTATGTATGAGCCTAGAATCCCAGTTGGAATGCTATTCACAACGCCGGAAAGAGCAGATAATGTGTCGTCCGCTCTTGTTAAAGTCATCTTCGAGTACTCTGCGACTAGGTGATGCCAATGCTCCCAGGATCTCTTAATCTGTCTATCGGAACTCTTTCCGTCTACTTCTTGCCAATGCAGTAACTGATCAGCCACGATACATTTGATATTTTCGTCGGGATAGGGTTCCTCGTAAAGGGCATGCGAGGTGGCGTATCTTGAAAGATGGGTAGTTCTGGTTTCGTCTGGTCTGCATTCGCAACAGCGATTGGAGAAACATTCGAAGATAACCTCCCATTTACGGAAATGAAGGATTCGTGGTGAGAGAAGTCGCTCCTGCAGACACCACGCCCGTCCGGTCAATGTCCTTGGCTGGTTGAGTCCATGGGGGGCTTCTTCTTTCACGTACGTCTTAAATTCCTTGCCGTCGTTGTCTTCCAGGACGATCTCCTGAATGCATCTCTGGCTGAGAAAGAGACCGTCATTGGAGATTCCCCTCGGCCTTTCAGAGTCAAAATGTGAAGCGATTGTGATGAATGATCCCGCATAGATGTCGCCCATTCGAGAAATCTCCTCGCTTCGTTCTTTGCCAGTCTCGATGTTCTCGTCCTCGCTTGCTTGTATGATGCACAAACAGTCTATCCACAGATGTCGAATGCCCAGCCATCTTGTGACCACCACAGCATCCTGGAATGTTTTAGGAAGATCTTCCCAAGAGAGGCACTTTTTTCTCTCATGAAGATTCGCTCTCGTGGTTTTCACCCCGTCAGCACCAGACTTTTCCCAACAATGACTAAGAGTGATATATGGTGGACATGCACCAAGACACTCTTCAATCAAGATCCCTTCGCCCTCTAAGTCTCTTCCAGAGGCATCTTGGGGCAACGGTCCGGTATCCAGTAGTCGCCTCGGCGAATGTTTTGGAGCCGGGTTTCTAGAATGTGCATGCTTTTCTCTACATTCCGTGATCCATTTTCGAAACATGGTTCGTTTCTCGTTGGTAATGACGCTGAACGCTGAAGGTTGGATTTTCGTCAGGTATTGCCATGGGTGATATGTACCTGTATCTCGAGTTAGCTCTGCCTTTATGTAGCAAACAAAGCACCACGACTTTGCGTAACTCAGACCTTCTACTGAACAAACGTTGAACTCCGAGTGAACGAGGTTTCTCCGCATTCCCTGAACAGTGCTAGTGCGGTTGATGCGGATATGCGCTGACCCGGTAGCGAGAACCCGTCCTTTGACTCTCATCGACTCGAAATCTGTGTTGAGCGCACGCAATCTGCCATAACCTCCACAAAGCAAGAATCCTTCATAAATGACCAAACATGTCTTGCAGCCGTTTTCGGCTTGCGATTTCACTCGCGAAAGCGAGCACTCGATTGCAGAACTATCTTGGTCCTCTTTGGCCTCGAAGTATGCTGGCGTGAAACGACTGAAATCTGGACATGGCTCTGGGGACAGGAAAGCAAGAGCCATACTACCCATCCACCAAGCGGTAGAATGAAGGTATGGCTTTTAGGAGAATGGAGGAAAAAAAGACGTTTGTTGAGAGTATTTAACGGAGAGGGGACGGTAGATGATTTGAACCACGGGGGCGTTAGGAGTCAAAGGATGCCGCCGGATGCACCCGGGAATGGACGTGGTGTGTATGCGCCACTCGGAATCTTGTGGTGGGGTTGGGATTACTGTAAGACCACACGGCAGAGGGTCATTGGATCAGTGCTAATGCATGTGTTATCACTTGTAACAGGGAATCGTATAGCACGTGAAACGCCAATCGGCGTAGCCAGGGCTTCTATGGCTCGAGCGCATTACGAGGCTTTCGTATGCTGCAAGAGCCGTTTGTGACAGACACAGCAGCGTGCGACAGTCCATGCCATGAAATGCGCGCACCAGGATGTGCACGGTGGGTAGCATGGCGAAACTACTGGTAAATGTTTGAGTATTAACACTTGGTCTTCATTTCGGGCTAGCGAGAGAGGGACGACAAGGCTTAGGGAAAGCCGATGTGTACTTGAGACAAGATTTTGGGACGCTGGGTGGAGGTGCCGAACCCCGCGCTAGGCTAGGGCAGCGTGCCAACGGGACGTCTTCTCGCGTCTAGATGCATATCGTAAATGCGGGGAAACTAACGCGTTTAAAACAATATTATTTCTCGCTACTTTTTTTATTCTTTCTTATTTTCTCTCTCGCTTTTAATGTCTTCAAGATGCGCCCACTTAGACCGAAAGCCGTGAGATGGTTACTACAAATTAGTATCCAACATAATCATACATCCCGAAAGACGCTGCGCGAATATATATACTCTACCGAAAGCACGGACTAAGTGATACTTAGGGATCTCTCTCTATAAGAGCTTAGCATGCGGACAAAACCGGCAGGCCACTGAAAACCTCTTGGTTTTATTATGGCGCTTCCGCTTATCGTAGGCGGGGAGCCGCCGCATCCACTTCGGTATTTATAACTACACAGCTCCACCAGCTGAAAGGACCATTATTGGAAGGCTTCCGGATGGGGAACTCCAAGATCCGACCATATGCATCCACTGTACACTGTACATTTACCAGGGTGTAGCCCTAGTAGTTCTAGTAATAGGACTAACAAATTATCTACTACAATGCCGCTCCTCCCCCAGCCTCCAACGGCCATCGCTGCCGGTATTCCCATCTGCATCGCCTTTACCCATACCCTAGTTAGGAACGCACTATACCTCATCAGTACAAAGCACACTTCACAGGAAACAAGACACTCACGTTCAAAATGGTCGTCACCTCCGGGCAGGCGGGCATGAATTCCTGGCTCGTGGCGCACGATCCCTCCTTGCCGGACTTGAGCTGGTACGTGACGTGCTGGTACGTCTTATCGGACGAGTCGCACAGGAACTTAATGTCGATCCTGCCACCTTCGGCATTTGCGTACGGGACCGAGGACCACCGGCCGCTGTCGCACCAGCTGGTCACGCCTCCGCCGATGTTATCGCGCTCGTTGCAGGCGCTCACACCCCCAACCCAGGCGACAGCATAGTTCTGGTCGGAGGGGGACCTGGACGAGCGGAGGTTAGCAGCTGCCTCCTTGGGTGTGAGAAATTTTAGAGGGGACCGGAAACGTACTTGGCCAGTCCGACACGGAAGTTGAAGGTATCGAAGTTGGTCTCCTTCTTGTCCGCCTTCTTGGCCTCCTGGCCCTGCGGGAGAGCGAACACGGCGCTGATAAGCGTGAGGGCAATGAAAGACTTCATTTTTGTTGTTTGTGAAGTTGGAGATGTATTGTCAAAGAGGATGTTTGAAAGAAAATGTTTGATCTGAGTCTGGCTCAAAGCAGTTGGTAGCTGTGGAGTGAAGGTGGAAAGCCATCTCCAGGCGCAGATTGAAACATTTATATATGTCTCCTTGGAGTCTGTTTTGCTTGGGGTGCTCTCGACTTGAGTAATCTTGGCGGCTTGCGGTGAGGGCTGCACATGACTCGGCTCTGCAGAGGAAGCTTCGAGCAAATTAGCCAGAGATGCATCGTGTGTAAGGAACAAAGCCTGCCAAGCGACGAAGAAGGAGAGAAACGACTGTGCAGCGACGATGTTGGTAGTTGCGGAGTTCGCCGGCATCGGCGCCCGATGATGAAGGGGAAAGGCACCACCATAGGCTTCGGCTATAAAAGTTTACCGACACGGAGACCGCAGTCGTCCCGTCTGTGCCTGTCCGCAAGGCTGACTCGCCAATTCTAACTTTCGCCACAGTCGTCATGTGTTTCTATTTTCAGTACGTGTACGTACACCTATACCAAATTTTCTGTCCGCAGACCCCTATCAAGGCCGGTTCTCGGGGGGACAAACTTCCGGGACAGACCTCTGTCTTACCAGCGTCTCTATAGCTTCCCATATCCGCCATCTATCGCACGTATCGATTGTTGGCCGTAGGTCTGGCATTGTTGTCTCCTGCGCAGCTCTGATATCTGCGTCTTTTGCTGCGACTACGCTGTGGGCTGCTATAATATACGATCCATTGCATCCAACCCTCGAATCGACTTAACAGGGGTTTTTTACCTTAACAGTTCTAGCCCTTCCGCTTCTTTCTCCCGCTCTACCGCCTCGACTCGCCTTACTGACGCACTGCCACGCCTCTCCTAACCTAAACCTCTCGGTCCGTACCTTCCGTATGGTTAATTCTATCTTTCCCCACTGGAAAAGAATTAATGCGGGGGTTCATAAGATGGGCTGAAATGAATACTCCGTGCGCGGCTTCTCTTAGGAGAAAGAAAAGGGCAGCGTCGGGCACTAGAGCGGCAAGTACTATTCCACACCTGGTAGACACTGGCAAGCAGTTTGTCAGTTAAGTTCGCCGGGCACTGCCGTACTATCATCCGGTATGCCCGTGGTAAAAGCCTGTCCTCCGTCTCTATTAATAGGCTATAACCTCTCTCCAGCCACGTATAGCGGTAGAAAAAGCATTTTCTTAGTACAGGAGATTGTCAGGATCACGGGCGCCGGACCTTTGCCTGAGGCAGCCGTCCAACGCCCCGGCCCTGCGAAGAGCATGCGACTCGCCTGCCGGGCCTGCGTTAGTCACGTGCCTTCGGCACACGAATCTCTTCTTACGCCTTGCTAGAGGCCTACCGAATCCTCTAAGGATTTATCTCGATAGAAATCCAGTCCTCTTGCTCCCGTCAGCAATAAATTCCCTGTTCCACCTTAGTGCACCTACGCCTTGCAGAGTATTAGACTTATATTTAAGGAAGAACTCTAAAAAAAGATCATCAACGCATGAGCAAGAAAGACGCAATAAATTCTATCTTAAAAACAAAAGGAATAGCCGCTAGTCTAATCAAACACATCTGCTACATAGCGGGCGTTTCTTAGGGATTCAAACCAACTTTGGATGCTCCCAATATCCGTATCCCCGCCTTCCTCCCGCACCATCTCAGTCTTAATTTTGATAATCGACTGCTTCGCAGATTCTGCAATTGCTTGGGACCCGCAGACAAAGACCCTCGCGCCCTTGCGCCACAGAGCAATGAAATCGTCTCGGTCCTTCCAGATCCGCTCCTGCACGTACCTGCAGCCTTCGCTACTGTCTGGTGCGCGACTAAATGCTCTCCGCACATCCACAGCACCGCTACGCTGCCATTCATCCATCTGTTCGTGATACAGATCCTCTTTGGGAGATCGACAGCCAAAGAAGAAGATTGCAGGCGCGAGGGTGCGGCCTGCAGCGAGCATCATCGCACGCTCTTGGAAAAACCCTCTGAATGGAGCGATACCCGTACCAGCCGCGATGCAGATGATTGGGGTTTGCTCCTGATCAAGTGGCAAGCGAAAGGCAGCTGGGGACGGCTTGACGGCGACGTGAATAGCATCACCCTTGCTCAGAGAGGCGAGGTAAGAGGAGGCAACGCCATTGAAGCGGCCCTGGCCGGAGTATGAAGGCTCAGTGAGCACTGAAAAGGTGAGTGTGGCATGGTTGGGGTTCCACATTGAGGATGAGGATATGGAGCTTTGACCTTGTCAGCTTCGTTCCAAGAGAGGGGAGTGGGTGAAGGCTTACTACTGTCGAGCGCGCATCGGAGGAAGCATTGAGAGGAAGACCTCAATGGGAAGGTCAATTGACTGGTGCCGCTCCAGAATATCAAGTACGGAAACACGCTTTGAGATGATTTCGTCTGCATAAGAGCTGCTCGCAAGGTGATGGAGAGACGCTTTAGTCTCCTCATCTTTTGCCGAGTCGGCGAGACGAAGTAGATCCTGTTGGAGACTTGTTAGACTATTTGAGATAAAGGATGATATATTGCAGAGTATCTCACCTTCTTTGTTGCAGGCTGTGATAACTCGACATAAGAGCTCAAGATATCAACAGCTGGAAGAGATTTGTTGATCGGCAGAGTCGTAGAACCATCCCCGGTAATCTCGATGTAAGCGTCCCAAGGAAGATGGAAGCACCGCATTGCACGCTCGATGCTCTCTTTGGGGTTGATTGGCAACACAGCGAGGTAGTCTCCGGTGGCATAAGTTATGTCTGCTGGTAAGCGAATTTCGAGGTGTTTCTTCAACCCGTCGCCCGCAGTCGATGTCAGGGCGCAGGCATCAACCACAACAGCTTCCACGACGTCTTGTTGCAAGGTCAACACTCTAGGGGTCGAGACCTTTACACTTAGACCACCCTTCAATTGCTTCGTCTCATCCTTTTCGACCTTGTAGCAGGATGTAAGCGCAGGCCACAGAATGCTCTCTTCCCACGCCTCGAAATCAGAGAAGACGCTTCCTTGGGAAACGTCACTTAGACCGAGCTGTGCAACGCGCTTTGCACCAACATTCTCGAGAATCTCGTCCACACGCCTGGGGATGCGATGGAAAGTCTGCGTCCAGTCCTTGTGTCCACAGCCGAAAACAGCATACGAGACGCCCTTGAGCGGCTGCTCCTCTTTCTTCAGGCTCTCTATCCAAGCTTGGAAGTGGCCGGCGTTGTCCGGTGGTTGACCCTCATACGAGGTTGTCACGATAACGACTGGATGATCCGTTGGTAGAGCGCCGTTTGCTCTGTCCAGGCAATCGATGTTGATGACACGGAATCCATGGTCCCTGGCGTCGCCAGCGGCACGCTGCGCCAGAGTCTGGCAAGTTCCGCTGCTCGAGCCGTACAGGATAGTCAGAGGAACACCTTCCTTATCGTTCGAGCCATGAGCTGCCGAATCCGTGCTCTCCGTCTGCAGCGCGGCCTGTCCGGATAATTGCCGCTCGAGGGTCGTTGGAGAGAGCCCGTGACGCAGAACTGCGCGCATGTACATGTCCTTTGGCTTGATTGTCAAAGTCTGCTTGATACCGAGGCTATAGCTGGGCTCTAGGACAAAATTGAAGTTTTGCAGGAGCATGGCCATGACGAGGAGCGATTCCTGCCACGCAAAGGGGCGTCCAATGCAAGCCCGCATGCCATTCCCAAAAGGCTTCCATGCATTTGGAAACCGCTGCATGATCCTTTCAAACGGCTGTTCGAGCATACGCTCCGGGTGAAACTCATTTGCATCGTCACCAAAGACCTCGGGGTCTATATGGGACTTGGCGAGCAGGTTGACGATGGTCTCTCCGGCTTTGACGGGATATTTGCCGGCAAGCAAAGTATCCTCGATCGCCTCAACTGTGAATAGCGGGATCGGGGCGTTTAGGCGCAAAGTTTCGCGTAGAACAGCGTTGATGTACGGGAGTTTTGAAAGATGTTCGACCGTGATGACGCCGCGCCCAACAACGTCGTCAACTTCTTGTTGCGCTTTTCGGTATGTCTCGGGGTGTTTGAGCAGCTGGTAGAAGGTGAATGAGAGGAGTCCGGATGTCGTCTCGTGCCCAGCAATCAGAAAAGTGATTAGGTTGTCCATTATGCTTTCGTCGGTCATCTTCTTCCCGGTCTTGGAGTCAACACCTCTTAGCATCGCGGCCAGCAGGTCATTGCGATCGCTTTCACCCGTCTTACGCGAGTCGAGAACCCCCTGAGCCGTGCTCCTCAGCACTTCAATATCGGCCTCGAACTTTTGATCCTGTGCTCGGAAGAATACTGATGGCAGTGGTAGACGACGCGACCGCGAACCTGACTCGGTCAGAAAGTCACCCATTGCCTGAATGAAAGGATGCAATGTGGGCGAGTAGTAGCTGTTGAACCGGTATCCCATGGAGCAGAGTGCAAGCGTGTCCAGTGCGAGTCGCGTAAAGTCATCCGTCACCGAGATGGGTGAGTCTGGGCCGTATCTTGCCCATTTGAGAGCGAGTTGAGCTGCGACGTCGTGCATCTCATCAAACATTCCCTGGATTGACAGAGGTCCAAATGCTGGCATAAGGATGCGGTGGGCGATTCCCCAATTCTCTTCCCCTGGCTTTGCCTGTTTGGAAGGTCAGGGGGATGCTAAAGAGGGTCCCAAGATGCTGACTTACAGTGAACAAACCGTCGTGAACGCCGTTTCTGACTTGCTGATGAAATTTATTAACAGTCATTAAGATTTGGAGACAAGGCGTACCATCAAGGTTGCGTTTATCGATTTTTTAAAGCGTTTTTCATCACATGTTTCGTGAACCAGAGCATGAGAAGAAACCACCACTATCGGGTTTCCGGGAAGTTGTAGTCGATAGATTTCACCTTTTCTTGTTAGCCTCGAAGATTCGCTGGATGGAGCTACTCATCGCCGCAGAACTAACCGAATTGATCAGCCAATGATGTCCAGGATCCAAGTGGGAACTCTTGGTCTATGGAGGTGATGTTCCCGAGAAAGGGCAACCCGGAAGGCTGAGGGATTTCCACCACTTCATCAGTGATGTGCTTCTGTTCATTCATTGTGGCCATGCGAATCTCGTAGGTGGTGGGAATTGATGTTTTGCTTAGATCGAATCTGTCATAGAAATATTATAAATGCCTCCTGCGTGCTTAAATACTTCTTAGCGGATGGAAATAATTCTACGGGGCGCCTTAGCAAAGCATGAGCATACTCCAGTCAAAGACGGCGCAATGTGCTTATCGCCGCATGGGATAACTTGTCAGCCTCGGTAACACAAGCCAGCCGGTAAATAGATTACTACAAACCTTTATCAGTCGGGATGATGTCTCTCCGCTACCCGTTATCGGGCGAATTAATTCATCCGTCTAGTAATAAAAGCGGGTACCTAATCTATAAAACAGATGAGTAAACACTCCTCTTAGTATTCGGCATCCGTATTGGGTTATATTCAAGCCGTCGTGTCAGATGTATAGCTTAAATTGACTAAAAGTTTAACAACATATACTTTTATGAATGGTAAAGCAATTTTTCATCTGTAATCCGAAGTTGTCGAAAAGCCCTCAAAAGCACGCCATTTCTCTATGGTTTAAGTCTACGAGGCAGTGACTCCGCCCAAGCTCACAGCCCCAATGGTTGTGTGGGATCCGCTACGCCCGTAAACCTGTAAACATTTGGTGGGAAGCCCCACCTCGGTGCAACGTAGCTGGCTTCTCTAATGACCTGCTGGCTCCACGCTGCTTCCGCCTCGGCGGTGCGCTCAATAGTGAAGGCCGTGGAGCCAGCAACGTGACGGGAGATGAGTCTCGAGTGTTTACACGCTCGTGCGGGGGTGATCAAGAACTTGTGCTCTCGTGCCTAGTGGATACTGGCGATTCCCCGGCGGGCCCCCCGCAACGATGCTGTGTGTCAGAGCATTGATCGCCCACGACCAGGCACGGCACCTGCTGCCCACCTATTAGAAGCGCCGTCTTAAGAGCACTAAGGGACGCATGGTCGACCCACAGATGGTCTTCGAGGTGCTTCAATTACTCTGCTTCAGACACATTGATTGCATGTGTGGCGTCTCCGAACAGCGCTGGTCGCGCTCTTTCTTGGTCTGGATAGTGTTGGGAGTGCGATCTCCTAATTCCAGAGGCTGCATCAGCAAATCCAGAGAAGGCAGGTTGTTTAACGAGGTTCAATTGGCACTGAGGCCGACCGAAGTATATCGATCGCCTTGCTGGGCAGCGCACACACGTCGGGATACCTACGAAGCTGAACCGGACGATAGTTTCGAGTTTTTGAGTATCTATAGCTAGGCCCTGTAAAGCGCCGACGCCGGCTGGGATTGTTGAATAAATAGGTCGTAATAAACCTTTATGGGTGGTCAGTTCAGGAGGACATGAGTCGTTAGAATTTACCGAGGTGGTAGCATCCGGGCCGAAAATGATTATTAAACTAGCTGTCAGAATCATGATTACCATACCGCTACCCGAGGCACCTGGCCTAGCGCCCGGCCCCTACGATGAGTATGCGACTCGCCTGCTTAGCTTGTGAAACTCACGTCCCCTCTGCACACGAGTCTCTCTTACTCCTTGCCAGAGCCCTCGCAGGCAGGGAACCCCGGAACTCTACTCGACCCAGCAACTCTTGAGAACCTTACACAGGGAGCCTTTTCGACTTTCTTCGAGCACTTCTTCCGCAGCAACATGTCTACTGCTACGGGCGGCTGGGCGTATCAAATCATCAATTCCAGCTTGTCGACAGATAAAGTGATCAGCGTGGATAAGGTCTTGAATCACCAACCAGTTCGTCAACAACTACTAATTCGACAACCAACTGCCTCTCTATTCACCTGAACATGTTGACGTTTCTGATGCCGAATAGAGTGTGGGGCGGATTCGTTGCCCATATACAAGCTGGAGAGATTAGCGGCGTGGCTGTTGTATCGTGCTTTTCGCACATGTGTATTGACAGTCTTTTATTCAGCGACATGCTTCAAGACTCTGAAAATGAGGGAATGAATGCGATGGAGATTTAATACGTAATTTGGTGCGTTAACTCCATTAATAGTAGAGCAAGAATCTCTACGTAGCTTGATACTATGGCGAAGGAAAGCTATGATTAACCTTAAGTTTAACAGACATCGAAAGGCTACATTTGAATAAATTCCATGTAGAAGTAATGTTGCTTCAGACGTGCATCCTATAAAAGTGATCTCCAGCAAGACCATCATCCAATTTTTTCATCACATACTCTTCGCTCTCCACCTTGTGCCCCTTACCTTGTCCAATCTCCCTCAAAGCCGGCAGTTGGCCATCTCCCCACCCCAGCACCTCGTCATCCGTCGTTGCACTCTCGGACCCAACACTCAAACTCGGAACCCTTGCCTTATCCACGTGGACAACGAACGGCGTCCTCATCCTCCCATCCAACCCACTCGTCTTCCTCAAATTACTCCGATGCACCTCTTCCCCCTTGTCCAAGAACTCCCACGACTCGGACATCCACGCTTCTTCCCGTCCGTGCCGCCCCTGTGCCCTCACCCACGCATTCGCATCTCTTTCTTCCTGTTCCCTCGCCATCCTCCCCTCCGCCGTTGCGAACCCGCACACAGGGTCCTTCCCTCTCTCCCACCCACCACCACCACCGCCAAGTCCGAGTCCCTCCAACCTCACCCCAAACTCCGCCTCCAACCTCCCCCTCAACCCCACCCACCTCTTCTGCCCCCCATCGCCCAACTCGCACTCCCTCGTTCCCCCAAGTCCCGTAGTAGTCCCCCATACCTCCCCCACCCACCTCCCCGCCTCCCCCCTCGCACACTCCCCGGCGGTAACCGCCTCCAACAGCGCCTCGAGCACCTCAGCCAGCACATCTTGCGCGCGCGTGCGTTCTCCCGCCGCCGCGAGGAGGGCGACGAAGACGGCGAAGGCGCGGCGAGTGGAGTGGTCGGCGGCGCCCCAGACTTGGAGAAGGTTGTAGGCGATGTCGCCGGCGAGACGGAGGGAGGAGGAGTCGCGGTCGTGGTGGTTGGGGTGGTTGTGAGAATGGAGGAGGAAGCGGACTTGGGCGAGGCGGAGGCCGATCGTGAGCGGGGAGGAGGGGGTGCGGGTGGACCAGGCGGTTGTGAGGACGGTCTGGGAGGGTGGTTAGTGGATTGTTTGGAAGATGGGGGAGGGGGGGAAGGAGCAGACGTACCTCGAGGGCCTCCCATTCGCGCAGTTCGCCCAACAGGCCAACCAGGTCGTTTAACTCGTGCAGCGGCATGTCGGCGGCGGTGGCGGCGCGGAGGTCAGTGGACGATAGCACGTCGCGGAGCAGCTCCGCTGAGAGGTCGCGCATCTTTTGCGAGAGCTTCTTGTCCATGTGCCTGCGCGCACCGCCCCGGCCGGCCAGCCAGAGCGCGAGCTGCAGTGTCGTCTGGATATTGGCCGCGGCGCTGACGTGCAAGAGCCGCAGGAAACGGTGCACCAGGCTGGCCATGTCGAAGCCTTTACGGGAGCCCGTGTCGTCGAGGTGACGGCGGACGGCAGCGACGGCGGCGGCAATGACCGTGTCCAGGGGGTCGGTGCTGGTGGAGGAGCCCATCTCACGCACGCAGATGTCGAAGAAGTCCTGCAGGACGGCCGAGGAGTCGGTCGAGTCGAGGGCGCCGGCAAAGTGGGACCGGAGCTGGATCTCGAACCTCTCCGACTCCTCGGTGCGGCCGTGGTGCTGCAGGAAGGCGACGAGGCGGCAGCCGTGCTTGATGGTGTCGGAGAAGGCGTTGGCGTTGGTGGCATGCGTGTAGTCTTTATGAAGGCGGCATTCGGTTTTCAGCGTCTCCTCGAGTTCGTCGAAGGAAACGACTTGCATGCTGCTTTCGCTGGTGGTGAGTAGCGCTTTCTCGAGAGCGATGATGAATGTGAAGGAATGCTGCCCCGAGCCGGCGAAGCTGCCTGTCCCACACTCTTCAGTGATGAGCTGCTGACGGAGGCTTCGTATGAGTGTCTGGATGCTGTGTAAACTTCCCAATTCCTTGAACATGGTCAGTATCGAGTGTGCGGAGTCAATATGCCGCTCCTTTCTCTTTTCGCTCACAGCGATCTGTCGGACTACCCTCTCCAGCAGCTGGACCGTGGCAGTGCGTATTTCCGTGACCTCGGATCTGGAAGAGAAGGTAACCAGCTCGCGTAGCTGCTCTATTGTCTGAACAGAGGCGTATCCGTGACGTACGGCCGTCTTGCGGACATCCTCTTCAAAAATCGAGAAGCCCTGAGATGACGTAGCAGTATGCTTCGAGTACAGATAGGCGAGGCGCTGGCGGGATTTGCTGAACTTCGTTACCGTCTTCTCATCATACGATGAGCTCGACAACGACACGACCGTCTCGTACATGGAAATTGCCATCTCGTGGTGCTCCTCGCTGCGTTCGTACACCTCAGCCAACCTCAACGAAGCGTTGATGCTGACCTCGTGCCTCTCGCCGAACATCTCGACGCTCTTCCGCCGGAACTCGACCGTCACCTGCACGAGCGTCCCGTACTCGACCCTAGCCTCCGTTTCGAGCACGCCGAAGTACCCGTGGTAAAGCCTCTCCACCATCTGGTACGTCCACCCGTGCCCCTCACCGCGCGCTTCCACCAACGTCCTCCACAGCCGCTGGTACAGCTGAAGCGCCTTGTCCCAGTGCCGGAAGCCCTTGTGCAACTCGCACAGCGCGATGGCCGCCTCGACCGCCTCCCCCCGCAGCACGCCCTCTCCCCCACCCCTCGTCCCCCCACCACACAGCGCCCCGACAATCTCCTCAAAGACGTCGCGCGCCCTCTCCAGCATCTGCAGCTCGTGGCACAGCCGCGCGAGCCTATACGCCACCTTCACAACAACCTCATGATCGGCCTCGAAACCGCCCTTCAGCGCGGCGTACGCCTCTTCCAGCGTCTGTGCCGCGTCCTCAAACCGGAACACGGTCTCGTAGAACGCGACCAGCTCTTCCGCTACGGCGACGAAGTGCTCGTGACGCACGCCGAGCTGCCGCATGACGGCCTCGAAGACGCGGACGTGGATGGCTTCGGCCTTGGCGACGCGGCGCTGCGCGAAGTGGCAGTGCGCCAGGCGCCGCGCCGTGCTGATCATGACGGTGACGTCTTCCGTCGTTGAGAGCGTGGATGAGAAGGTGGCGCTGGAGTGCGTGCTGGTTTCGACAATGGACGGCCAGACGATCTCCAGGGCGCGGATGCTGGTGGTGGTGGCACTGGTCCAGTCTTCGCGCTGCTCGTAGACTGCGCTGAGGGTGTCGGCGGTGGATATGATGCTGCTGTGTGCGGAGATGGTGGTGCTCGAGGATGACCAGGAGGAGGAGGAGGAGGAGGAGGAGGAGGAGGAGGAGGAGGATGTGACGGTTGTTGTCAGGGAAGAGAAGATGTCTTCGAGTTCGTTCGTGGACACGGTTGTGGTTTCTTCTACAGCCGTTGTGCGGCTCATCTTGAGTTCGATAATTTCCTTTGACGTGATTGACAGAGACTGGGCCGTCTCGACGGCCAACGAGGTGCTGCGCTGGTCCACGCGCTTGAAGTAGCTCCACAGGCTCTGGAATACGGTCTGTGCCGTCTCCAACGACCGGTGCTTCTTCATTGTGCGCCCAGCCGTTAGTATGACAGAAAGTTCACTTTCTGATATCTCCGTGACGTTGAGCGCCTCGCGGTACTGGGTCCAGACGCCGACGAGTACGTTCTGCGCCTCCTCGGTTCGATCGTGTCTGTGTAGGAACGCGTGATACTTCATCGTGATCTCGAGCCTGCGCTCCCGCAGGATGACAGACGTGCTGTGGCCGTGCATCTCACGAGACATAACCTCCAACATGTAGGTGAAAACTCGCTTCGCCTCCGCAAACTCGTTGCGCTCTTCATGGTGCGCCACCATATCCAGCGCGGCCGCGATGAGGGTGACGTCATCCGGCGCCAATGCGTCTCTGATGGCGATCCACCGCCGCTTTTCATGGCTGCTCAACTTCTCGCTCCGGCCTTCTTCCCGAAGCAGAGCAACAAAGTCTCTGTGAATCGACATGGTCTCCGAGTGCTGGATGCCATATTCCTTAACACAAACGTGGTACAGCTCCTCCTGCACCTCGATTGCGCGGTCGACATGCCCCTTGTGCTTGTGCAGCAGCTGAACCATCAGGAGGGTGTACCAGATAGTTGGCGCGCCCGATGGGCCGTTAGTGCGGCGGTGGTAACCGACAAGAAACTGCAAGAGCTCTTCGCGGACGGCCATGTTCTCGATCGAGTCAATGTAGCCGGCGGCGAGTGTTGCCAAGTCGCTGCTACGGTTGCCAAACCAGGAGAGACGCTGATAGACACGCGCCAGGGCGAGGAGCGTCTGGATAATAGCCGCATCCCCGTGGTGCGGAATGAGGCTCTGCCGGAGTTGGAGTGCGATCTCGAAGAATGAGGCGGCGTCCTGCGGCAACGTGCAGCCGTCCCACCGCGTGAACTCGAGGACTGCGAGACCGGTGGATGAGGGGAAGGCGTTCCGGAACTCATCCGTCAAATTGTGCTCCCCGTCGGCTGAATACATGCACGAGTGCTTGAAGTGGATCGCCCAATACTTGGACGTGTACCTCAGCAAGCTATGGCGCTGGAAGAGGCGTGCTACGAAGTCCGATGAGAGAGGTTCAACTGAAAGGCCAATCTGGTCAGTCAATGACATCTTGGCGCTTGCAATGCACCTGCTGACGAGCATGCAGTGGGCTTCCTGCATGTTGAACGTGAGGCCGGACTTGGCATCGGATGCAAGCTGGACCAGAATACGTCTGATCAGCGGGTGCTTGAAGCGGAGCACTTCCCCATCCGTCCGGATCAGCGGGCCGACGGCGCGGTGGAGATGGTGCTTGATGTCGGTCATCATAATCGACGTCTTTAGGCTCCCCATGTCCACTTCCAAGAGCACCCTTACCTCGGAGATGGACAGCGGTCGCTCCGCCGCCAGCATCCACGCGAGGATCAAATGCATCTCGTTTCTCTCCTCGTGTCTCAATCGGCCGAGGATCTTCTGCACAATTCCTGCCGTGCTGTCCATGGCATCGTCCAGAGTCCTCATGATGCCACCAAGTGTGTTCTCATGCTTTGCCAACTCCAGCGCAAGTGTGGCGTGAGTGAACGATCCACTTGATAGAGTTGTGAGTCGCTGATTAACAGAAGCCTGATCTCCTGCAGACAAAACCGGAAAGGCTGACGCAATGGCCTTCTCGAAGACCCGCTCGAGGTCCCGCTTGACGTGCTCCTCTCCAATGCTGAGTAACCGCGCGCGGCTGGACGCGTGTCTCTCCAGCGGCGCCGACAACACAAAAGCTTTGGCAGCAGGGCTCTTAGACGTAACACGGTGTAGATGACCCAACACACGTACTCCATCGTCTTCCCCCGCCAGGTGGTCCAGGCCGTCGACGAGGAGAACCGCCCGCCTGTTCCTGAGGCCGAGCTCGATGGCCGCCCACAAAGCCTGCTCCAGAGCTCGAACATCGTGCACAGCACGGCATACGAGCCGAGACAGCTCCTCGTACAGCTCCAAATTCCCGACGCTGCTCTCAAACAACTGCATCAGCAATCCCCGCGCGATGCAGATTCCCGACGCCTCGGTTCTGACGTCCTCCTCGACAAAGAACGAGAACACCTCGCACTGGTCCGTCTCCAGGCACCGCATGCGCTCTGCAATCCACTGGGCCAGCTCGCTCTTGCCGCAGCCGGACTGGCCAGTGATGTGGTACACCGTGTCCTCGCTGCTGGCAAAGAAGTCCTGCAGCAACGGCTCGAACCACTCGCCCGTGAACTCGACGTGGTCGTGGCTGCGCGACCGCCACCGGCGCGAGGCCAACGTCTGCACCACCCCCTCGGCCGGCGCGAGAAACCGGCGGATCTGGTCCACGTCGACCATGGTGCCTCTGCGCGCGAATAGCGTATCGGCGCGCGCCGCGAAGTGCGCATCGAACTAAGCAACGGCGCCGCCGCCACGCTCACAGTGTAGGGCGATGTCGACGGCGAGGCGGACGAGCTCGGTGTGCGCCGAGGCGAGCGTCTGGCGTTCGAATTCGCCCGGGCCCCCCAGCCACTCGCCGCCGGTACCGCCGCTCACGGATAGCGTCAGGGCGCGGCCGATGTCGTTGAAGAGCGCGAAGGCTGTGTGGGCGAGGTCGAGCTTCTGCCGCTCGCAGAGCTCGAGCTCGAGCAACGTGTGGCAGGCGCCGAGGATGAGGCGCGCCGCGTCCTCGTGCGTCTTGACGAAGATCTCGCGCTGCACGACGCCCGTGAAGTACACAGCCCAGGAGCAGATGCGGTCCAGCTTGCTACCCTTGTGCGGGAGGTGCCGGAGCCGGAGCCCTTCGATATGCGCGAGGAGGTGGTCGGCTGTGGCGGTCTCGATGATGCGCTGGCTGGGGCCGCTGAACTCATGCTTGACGCGGATGGACAGCTCCATCGTTGTTGAGCGGAGCTTGGGGATGTGTTGAACTTCTCCAGACATCCCGTTCATTGGTGTGGCGGATATGTCGGGGTTTTTTCTGTCGAGGATGTCACCGCCCCAGGTGGTTGGCGGATTGCGCCCCCTGGCGACCGTGTCAGATTACCCATCACAGTCATTTCAAGTTCACTTACCCATTGGGGTGTAACGTCATCATGGTGTAAGGTAGAATTGATACTTGTGTCTAAGCTTTGGGGTTGAATCACTGTTGATGCGAAACGCAGCCGGGAAGGCTGCAGGGGTTGGGATTCTACGCAAAAGATATGAGGGATATGACGCACTTTAATAATAGTGCATCACATGGTTTTAATTGTGATGCGTACCAGTCCTTAAAATTGCCGTGCTACGAGCTCAAGAATGTGGCCGCTTGCGATGCAGATGCGGCTTCAATTCCGCGCAATAAGGGCTAGAAACAGGCCCATCCTGGCCCGTACCGGAGGACATTTACAAAAGGAAACCTGGCTGCTGTTTGCAGATTAATCCATCCCCTACTCTCCGCCCTTTTTCAACAGCAAATTCGGGTCCGTCGCTTGAAACAATAATTCTCTATATCTGTAACTTCTTAGAAAGATCGGAAGTGAAATACAACCCGACGGGAAGCGACTGTTACTATAGTGTGGTCCATGTACTAGATATAAGCTCATAGTACTATGTCCGCACTTAGCTAGCGCGGTGCGTCATGGAACACATTCCAGCGCAAGGGAAGAATTGATTTTAGCCCAAACCACTTCCCACAACGCCGCTTGCAGTAACACTACGCATTTACAAGTAAGTAATGTGTCTAGAAGATTAGTATAAAGTTAAAATCCAACTTTCTTATTAAGAATTTACAGAATGTTTCTCCTTTACAGAAGCCACCCTTAATCAACAGCGCTACTCCGAATCCTGTATCGAATACACCATTGTTTTTAGAACTCGCCTAACTACTCGCTAGCTTTGCCTCAAGGACCTCCTAGAACTCCTTCATCACGGTGAAGATGCTGATACCGATAGGTTAGCGTCACTGCCTCGAACACCCATGCCGAGATGGTTAGCGGCGCCTTCGTGATGGTGCTGGTCCAGGTTCCGTCGCTGACAGTGAGCCGTATGTGGGCAGCTGAAGCCATCGTCCGGACGAGAACGTCGAGTTAAAAATTCTACATACACGTCCGGACGATAGCTTCAACTACCCATGACATGAGAAGGGGTAATTGACCGTGCTGGTTGCGCCCGTCCACGGCGGGACCTTGATGTGAGGTTCATTGGACGATTCACGATGGTCGATGTTGCGACGGGAGCGCTCAACCAGCTGTGGGCTGCAACCGTGCCTGTTGGGACGATTACCAATGGTGCCATGTTCTATCCTGTGGGAAAGGAGTTTAAGGGGAGAAACAGTAGTGCAGACGCTGAGATGGCGGAGGAGCTGTGGAGATGGACTGAGTCGGAGATTAAGGGAATGGGCTTTTGAAAGATCAATGTATTCTACTCCTCACCCATCGAGTTCTTAGCATTCTGTCTTAATGGGATGGCCTTCATGACCATATTGACACAATACTTATGTATCGCTAGACCTGGAACCTTGAATTGTATCCGAAGTTCGTGCGTTCGCATCATACGGTGTCCCTTAAGAAGAGCTGGCTTGTATTTGATAGCGCGGCACCCCGCGGTAATCTTTTGTCCCCTATAAACCAACGCATTTCAACGCCGAACCAGGTGCGAAGCATTGAAAAGGTTTAAACACGCTGTAGTTTTCCACAGGCTTTCCTTAAGCGCACTTTATCTTGATTGGTCCGATGTTCCGGTCCCCAACTTTTTGAAACACCCAGCGAATCCGTGATTGGTGGCAGATTGGATAATGATCCCTGCAACGGGATGTGCGTGCTGAATCGCTTAGAGCGATCAGGCGACAGGGCGAGATTCACCCGTATTGCAAGACCCACATGTGGGGACCTCCTTCCTTAACGGGATTGACTACTTAAGGCTCGGTTGGCGCAGCGGGATGTCAGCAGCTTATTATTAGGTCACTTTCGGCCCCCACTCGGATGTCAAGCTTTCCGCCACCGACAGCGATATAAATCTCTCCAAGCCTCAGTGCTCGTTTCTTTTTGGACGCACAAAATGCCCACTTCAGGGTCCATGATTACCTTTGACCACGTGCAGTTCACACGGGCCGCACGACCGACGTTTGCATCTCAGGTAGAACCACCATCAAGCCTGCTCTTTGTAGATGCAACTTCCAAGAAGAACGGGTCAGAGAGGCGCATGATCCGGCGGCATATCATGCAAGCTGTGCATGAGGCGAGACGGCGGCACAAGATAGAGGACTGCGACGAGGCGAATGCAGTAATGCGAGTGCAGAGCCCGTTGCAGGAGGCGAGCTTTGCAGGCGCAGATCCATTCGACTCTCTGCCCGTGAAGAATTTCTCGGGCATGCATGACCTTCTGGGATACTGTAAGTACGAGATGTGGACGGTGTGATGGATTGAGTTAAACTTATTGTCAGACTTTGAGAACTATCCCGGTGCCGCCCCACTCACCGACGGTACGCCCTCCAGGCCATCAGAGACTGTAGTCATGCTTACAGATCAACAAAGACAAATTACTACGGAGCGCCCAGAAGAGGGGACTCGCAAGACGAGTCAACACGCAATGGGACATAATCAGCTCCGACGAAACGTGCATGGTGGCTTTGGTTTCCAGCCTCGCACGTATACGAGCCGGAAGCTGCTCCGATAAACAGGCGCAGAACGACTACTTCCGACTGCAGCAAAGAACACTAAAATCCATCAGGGAGCGGATGCCATCACCAACAGCAATCACGAAGCCAAACCAAATATCCGAAGGCTACATCTTCGCCGTAATGGGCGAAGCAAGCGTAGCGGTGCGCAACCACCACCACCACCATAGCCAAAAAGAACCTTCACTGACCCCCATAAAGTCCATGTACCTCGACGAAGCCACGGCCATATCGCACATCCGCGGCGGCCACGAGCTAATCCGGCTGCGCGGCGGCGTCGACACGCTCGAGCGGCTGGCCCGCCGCGTCATCAGCTGGTGCGAGTACCACAGCTGCGCCGCCCACCAGCTGCGCCCCATGCTGGCCCCAATCCCTCCGCCTGCGCCCTGGGGTTCCTCATGCTCCGCGTCCTGCCCTTCATCCTCTCACCCCTCGCCCTTCCCCCCAGCCTTCGTCGCCGTCGTCTCCGCCGCTCACGCCCGCACAGCGGCACATTTACCTCCTCCTCCTCCTCCTCCTCCTGCTGCCGCTACTGCCTGCAACCGCTACCACCACTCTAAAGGCCAGACGGGCGGCAATAGCGGTAATGCTACATCATCATCATCATCATTGCCCCGCACCAACGATGACAACCAGCCCCATCTCCTCTCCCGCATCTTCGCCGCCCTCACCCTCGTCGGCACCGCCATCTCTGCCGCCGCCTGGCAGCCCGCCTTCCAAGCCTACAGTCCCGCCAAAGAAGCCGCCGCCGCAGTGCTGGACGACGCGCTGTACGCCGTGCTGGTTGAGGTGGCGCGGCTGCATCAGGAGGAGCAGCAGAAGAAGAAGGACGACGATGGCGACGACGACGACGACGAGGTAGTAGATGGGACAGCAGATGGGACAGCAGCGGGAGCAGCAGCAACGGAGGCAGCAGCGGGAGCAGCAGCAGCAGCAGCCGCACAACAACATCAACAGCAGCAAAAGTGGGCCCACGCCGTCCTCCTGCACGCCGCGCACGCCTACCTCTGGGCCGCGCTGAGCGACCTGCCGACCAGCCCGCACATGCACGACGCGTTCCTATCACGGTTGCGCAGTGCGCTGGAGGGAAGAAGAAGCAAACGCGCTGGTGATGCCTCCTCCTCCTCCTCTTCCTGCTCCTCCTCCGCCCCCGCTCAGCAGCTTGGTGGGTTATCGGCGGGGTGGATGTGGCGGCCGATGTGGGTTGGTAGTGGGGGGGACAGCAGAAGGGCGATTGTTGCGGCGGGGCCGATGGATGCGGAGACGCTGATGTGGGTGTTGGCGGTGGGGTGGTTTTTGGCGGATAAGCGGCGGGCGATGTACGGGGGTGGGGAGGAGATGGTGGGGTGGTTTGGGGACCGCGTCGAGGAGCTGCTGGGGGTGGTGGGGGTGTGCGAGAGGGAGCGGGCGGTGGGGATGGTGGGGGATTTTCCGGGGACGGATGCGTTTAGGGTGAAGTGGAGGGCGTTGTTGCGGGGGGAGAGGTTTTGTTGGTTAGAGTAGGTGGTTGATGGAGCTTTGATACAGCTGAAGCTAGAATTACGATTTCGGGATGTTCAATATAGAGAGAACCAATGTTTAGAGTGCACCTCAACCACCCATCGTCAGACCATTTCCTCAACGAGGCACGTTCTTTCATGCTTTAGTCTATGGTGATGGTGTACCGCGTGAGAAATGGTACCTGTCCCTGTTTGCCAATCCCATCATGCTTCTTTCCGTGTATGCTCATTCGCCGGCCGGGAAGGCAACAAAACATGAGTTGAGACAACAAGAATTAATTCAAATCAACATATTTGTTTTGTTCTACAAGTTTAAAAATTGAGAGGACCTAGATCATACTGCATATGTGCTACGTCATTCATTATTTTCCTTGCCAATTATCGCTTTAATCTAATACAACAGGGTCGCGGTTGTCGATCTCTGCACCCCGCTCGGCCAACCCCGCTTCGTATTCAGCGCCAGGAAAGCCCACCAGTTATTTGTTCCTCATATAGGCTAATATGGGCCTTTCTCTGTTTACATAAAGATAGGTACATGGTACCTACGTCGTCAACGACAGAACCCCAATCATGGAATCAAGCCGCTGTTTCCATCGCATTCTCATTTGCCTCTTTGTAGGAACATCAATTTCATTTGGAGCAAGTGCAGCCGCACCGCCAATTGGCTCCCGTCGCATCTGGTACACCTCTCCTGCGCCAGAATGGAATTTGGCGTTGCCCATCGGCAGCGGTCGTCTTGGTGGTATGGTGTACGGCGGCATCAGCCAGGAACGAGTGCAGATGAATGAGGACTCGATATGGGATGGTGGATTCCTGGACAGAGTGAATCCCCGTGCAACAGAAGGATTTGAATTGGCAAGGAACCTGTTGTTGAACGAGAGCTTAACAGAAGCCGGGCAGACAGTCCTGGCGACCATGAGCGGTAATCCAACCGACCCAAGGGCTTATCACCCAATGGTCGAGCTCTTTTGCGAGTTCGATCACCCTGAAGCAGATGTGAAAAACTACTCTCGATGGCTGGACACATACGATGGCTATGTGGGGAGTGAGTATACCTACAAAGATGTAGCATACAAGTAAGTTTCTTTCTAGGAGTACGACACCTTCGGGTTGCAGACCAGCGCTAAAGCAGATAAGACGAGTTTCATTTGGCTCATTTCCTGCGAGCGTCCTTGTTCTGCGTTTCGAGGCGAATGCCTCAGCAGCGATAAATGCAACCGTTACATTGTTCCGCGAACGCAATGTCACATACCACGCAGCGGACTTGGGTTTGCCTTACAGTTCCATCACTATCCGTGCTGGAAGCGGTCAAACGGATGGCATCAATTTTACGGCTCAAGCGCGCCTTAACATCGAAGGGGCCTCAGGTGAGATATCTAAAGATGTAAAGAGCACCAACTAACTCGTCATCCAGCAAACGTATCCACGAACGGCACATCTGTTGATATACGTAATGCCGACGCCTTGACTATTTTCGTTGACGCAGAGACGTCATACCGCTACACAGACCAGCAAGAGTGGGAGATCGAGCTCAATCGCAAGCTCGACAACGTTATCACCGCTCCATACG
Source organism: Lasiodiplodia sp. COLG20 (assembly GCA_009801085.1). Taxonomy (NCBI): domain Eukaryota; kingdom Fungi; phylum Ascomycota; class Dothideomycetes; order Botryosphaeriales; family Botryosphaeriaceae; genus Lasiodiplodia; species Lasiodiplodia sp. COLG20. The sequence goes on from VNWV01000028.1 coordinate 105,797, forward strand.
CTGAAACAGAGCGTGATGCACTTGACGACTACACAAGCCTGGCACACAGAACATCTCTGGACTTGGGGTCCTCTGGCGATATTGGATTGCTCCCAACGATAGATCGGCTACGCAGATGGCAGAATGTCACCATGGGAGGCGATCCAGAGCTAGCAACATTGCAGTTCAACCTTGGACGATATATGCTCATCACCTCATCGCGGAAGGAGGAGGGCATTGTTTCATTGCCAGCAAACCTGCAGGGTATCTGGAGCCAGCGTTATGACCCTCCGTGGGGAGGCAAATGTAAGAGGCCTGTTCCAGACGAAGAATAGAACTGACGCTCCCACCAGACACAATAAATATCAACACCGAGATGAACTACTGGCCAGCTGAGGTTACCAACCTCGCAGAGACTCATCTGCCCTTATTCGACTTGATAGAGGTGGTACGACCCAAAGGCAGAGATGTTGCAAAAAGGATGTACAACTGCCCGGGCTTCATGACGCACCACAACACCGACTTGTGGGGAGATTCAGCCCCTGTCGACAACGGCACACAATGGACCATGTGGCCCATGGGAGCAGCCTGGCTCTCCCTGCACCTAATCGAACACTACCGCTTCAACGGAAACAAGACCTGGCTGGAGCACCACGCCCTCCCCGTCCTTCAGGAAGTCGCCGACTTCTACTACTGCTACCTCTTCGAACACGCCGGCCACTACGTCACCGGGCCCTCCATCTCCCCCGAAAATAGCTTCCGCCTCGACCCGGACCAAACCATCGCCAACGCAACCGAAGCCATCGACATCGCCCCGACCATGGACAACGAGATCCTCTGGGAGCTCTTCTCCGCCATCCTCGAAGCCGGCGCCGCGCTCGGCATGTCCCCCTCCTCCGACCACCCATCCATCGCCCAAGCCCAGCACTACCTCTCCCACCTCCCCCCGCCCCAAATCAGCCCCTCGCTAGGCACGATCATGGAATGGCGCCGCGACTACGCCGAAGCCGCCCCGGGCCACCGGCACATCTCGCACCTCTTCGGGCTCTTCCCGGGGCGCAGCATCGACCCGTCCACCACCCCTTCCCTCGCCGCGGCCGCGAACAAGACGCTGCATCGGCGCCTGGCGCACGGCGGTGCGGGGACAGGCTGGTCGCGCGCGTGGACGATATCGTGGTTCGCGCGGCTGCGGGATGGCGATGCTGCGTGGGAGAACGTGGCGCAGTTCTTGAATACGTCGGTGAATGATAATTTGTTTTCGAACAATCCGTACCCGACGTTTCAGGCCGATGGGAATTTTGGGTTCGTGGCGGGCGTGGTGGAGATGCTGCTGCAGAGCCACTCGGATGGAGTGGTGCATTTGTTGCCGGCGCTGCCGAAGGACGAGATTCAGGACGGAGAGGTTAAAGGGCTCGTGGCGAGAGGCGGGTTTGTGGTGGATGTGAAGTGGGAAGGTGGACGGCTGAAGGAAGCTACTGTGGAGTCGAGGTTGGGGAATCAGTTGGCGTTGAGAGTGGCGGATGAGGAGGGGTTCAAGGTTGATGGGGCGGAGTACACTGGGCCGCTGGATACGGTTGCGGGTGAGAGGTTTGTTGTAAGTCTGCAGCAATGGGCTACGTAGGCTTCATCGGTCTGCCCTGCAGCTTAACTCATTTAATGTGCCATTCAAGATACGCAATCCTCACACCGACTGCATATCCTGAATATTGCCTGTGGTAGTTGTATCAATCAAGCCCATGGAGGCGTATCCAGTTGACAGAGTGCCGACCATGGAATAGAGAATTGAGAGTCACGTACGCTTCTGCTTGAGCTGCTAATCACCACCACCCACTAAGCACTGAGTATCACCAGATTCTGAGTCTCGCTTCAGGATTGAGGCTGATCCAAGCGATGGGGGCGAGAGACATTGACCAATCAGAACCACCCTCGCTGCAAGCACACGTGAGCCATGCCCTCTTCGGTTGACCACGGCGTGATTAGTAATATCAAACGGATAGATTATCTTCCCGCAGGGTGAATATCTGCCCGGCTACACGTGACTTTTTACTGCTGTATTGCACAACAAACCCTCCGCCGGCTGGATGTACTAACCGCATCCTGGACATTTATTAACGTGTTATGTGCATCTAAATATCTGTGTACAACAAACCCAAACATTTGTGATACTCTCTGCATTCGAACCAAACTGCCACAACAATGGAAAAGAAAATCATCGTCGTCTTGGGAGTGACTGGAATTCAGGTGGGCAAACAATTCTTCCCAAGACGCTAGACGTCACTGTAACTGCAGCTCATCATCTGCATTCAGGGCGGCTCAGTTGCCGAGTTGTTCCGTACCCTCCCCGATTGGACTGTCCGTGGCGTGACCCGAGACGCCTCCACTGCCAAAGCTGCCGCTCTCCGCAACCAGGGCATCGAAGTCGTAGCCGGCGATTTCGACGACGTCGCCTCGCTCTCCAGTGCCTTCCGTGGTGCAAACGCCATTTTTGCCGTCACCGACTTTTGGGCTCCATTCTACAACCCGGCCACGAAGGCGCTGCTCGCCCCGGGACAGACGATCAACGAGTACTGCTACGAATTGGAGCTGCAGCGTGCCATGAACATTGCCAAAGCAGCGGCTGAGAATCTCGGCACTGTTGAGCGGTTCATCTTTTCGTCGCTGTCCAATGCAAAGGAATTGAGCAAGGGAAAGTACACTTGGGTCTACCATTTCGACTCCAAGGCCGAGGCCGCGAGGAGGATCAAGCAAGAGTTGCCTGAGCTGGCTGCTCGGATGTCTCTGCTGCAAGTGGGGCTTTACGCAACCAACTGGAAGTCCGGGATGGGCGCCTTCCGCAAGGTCAGTTTGTCTCTTGTCCCCTCTGATGGACCACAATAATTAATTGTAATTACCTATCAGCAAGCGGACGGTACCTTTGGGCTTTTCATGAACAGCAGTGGCAACACACCCATTCCCATGGTCGTGCCACACAAGGACACGGGCAGCTTCGTGCACGCCCTTGTCCGCAGCCCACCCGGGTTGACTCTTCTCGGAGTTGGCCAGATGCTGAGCTGGAGGGAGTATACGGCGCTCTGGTCTCGCATTCTTGGGGTGGAAGCGACGTACTACGAAGTCCCCACGGCTGACCTGGCAAAGGAACTTCCCGAAGGGCTGGAGAGGGAGCTTCCTGAGATGGCCTTGTACATGGAAGAGTTTGGCTATGATGGCGGTGATCCGAGCATCATCCATCCAACTGATCTGCCAGTGGAGTGTCCGACGACCAGCATTGAGGACTACATCAAGAACGAGGACTGGTCGCCCATCCTGAAGTCCTAGAGCTTGGCCGAGTTGGTATCAGGAAGCAGGATAATTCATGGACTAAGTAATTAAGAAGACTCGGGGTTAATATGACTGTAGTAGAGAAGGTGGATAGAGTCCCTACACGTGTCGTTACTGATCCAAACTGTTTCAACTGCTGGGACGAATGGGTTGCATAAAACCTGATCTTTGTTGCCATTTCAACAACTACCACTAATTAGTTTTAATAAATGACGTCTTAGTTTTGTTTTGTGCGTGGGCTCGAAGTAGCCAGATTGTTCTCTGTAGCGCAGGGTTGTAAGCGCTAACTCACTTTCTTGCAAGATGAATATGTACTTACCCCGCGAAGCATGTTGACTAACGGACCTCTAGGCTTACGGATCCACACGAAGCTGAAGTGTCAGGCTAGTCAGCATGCTGCGCGTACGGAGATCCAATAGTCTTTTTAAAGCTGCTATGGGGCGGTGTTTAGAAAGACCAGTAAGGTGGGTGAACAGATCATCGAGAAATCTCATTGGAAGTCCAATGCTACCTCCCGAGCGTGTTATCGCCGATCTTGTGCAGCTTGTGTTACTGTGGCTTGCGAACAGAGTAGCCTATAACACAACCGTTGAGTCATCTAGTCTTACGAGCCACGTGGCTCCAGTCTATATTAGAGCCTTTTTCTCGCTGTTTTTAATGTGGACTGCGGGCAGCAGCAGCAAAATGTGCTTTAATGATCGTTCATTATTCTCCTGACTTTTATGGTCTCTTTTCTGAACCCCAGAGTGAATCTCTCTACGCTCAAGGAGACTTTACACTTCAACTGCTTATGAATGTTTTCAGTGTCTGTCGGCATCGAGAACCATGAGTGTGACGTCATCTCACTCGGCGGGGTAAGATATCGCTTTTGCATTCGTATCAGTGGGCTTACTAACATTTACGGAGGTCCTCCGAGCCTGCTACCGTCCTACACAATGCTGCAACAATTTATTCTCCACTTGACAAATCGAAATCCGAAATCCGCCTTCTCACACTCCATACCCTGCAGGACCAACCGGATGGCGCAGGAAAACTTCACGCATCGATGGATACGTTCAGCTTCGACTACGGCAATACACCAGTCTATCAAGCTCTGTCGTACGAGTGGAATCCACCTGATGCACCAAGTACGACAGAGGTCTTGATAATAAATGGAAATGAAAAACAAGTATCTTCGAATCTCTATTTCGCTCTGCTCTCTCTTGGGAGGAGCAGTTGTTGGAACGGCCGATTTTGGGTGGACGCGTTGTGCATCAATCAAGAGGATACTGCTGAGCGCAGCCATCAGGTACAACTTATGCGATGGATCTATGGAGAGGCACAAGTCATATTTGTCTGGCTAGGTGTTGAGTGGACTCTGAAAACCGGGAAATGGGCGGTAAGCTTGCTTCGGGAATACCAAACGCGAGTATTAGGTGGGAAATCAGTGAACCAGACCACGAGATACTTCAGAGGCGACGACAACTACAAAGATCACTGGGAAGCCATCGATTCTCTATTCTCTCAGTCCTATTGGAAGAGAAGTTGGATAGTTCAAGAGCTGGTTGCAGCTCAGATGGCATTCCTTTTGGTGAATGAAGATCTGGACCCACTCAAACCCATGATCGGCCTGAACACATTCATGATAATATTGAGGGTTCCCCAAACCGGGATACTCTTACACGACAGGTCTACCAATTGGCCGACTATCCATTCATCTGGAGAGAACGTTGACGAGAGAGCGGTTGAACGTCGCATTGACACCCATCATGCAGTAGAGAGCATCTCAGGAACTAAAAATAAAAACGTCGCAATGGAGTATAACGACCTTCTCTCTCTGTTGGCAAGGTTCTGCAGACAGGTGGCGACGGACCCCCGGGATAAGGTCTACAGCCTTCTTGGAATAGCAGAACCAAACAGCGACAGTTCCCTCAGAGTCGACTATGCCCTCACATGGACCGATGTATTCCGGGATGCGGCAATCTACGTGATTCGGGATCGAAATGATTTGGAACTCCTGGTTTACGCAGGCTCAAGTGTGTCGGAGCTTCCTTCCTGGGTTCCTGACTGGTTGGATCAAGAACGACAGGGAACCGCGCGGTTCCCGCATAACGCTGTTTGTCCATTCAATCGATGCTGCTCTCCTCACACGGCTAAAACACCTTTTCACACAAAGGGTGCCGGACACCGTTTACCTACTATTTCCGCTGATGGCTCATTGTTGACCATCTCCGCTAGCCTGTTCAACATACAACCGTGTTCCAACTTTGACTTTTTAGACGTCAATATGGAGGCACAGGGACTTTGGACTCCGCTAGGACAGCTTGGGGATATCATCACTTCAAGTATGAGGGCAAATCTGGCTATTTTCAACAACAACGATCCGGAATCCACTGCAGCTATGTTCATGCACTTTCATTGTCTTTGGTGGCACTGTATTTTCTATTTCTATCCCGACGCAGTGGAGATATTGGACCAACTTGAATTTCTCCGCTACATAGCATCAAGAGGACGACAAAGCTTGACGGAACGGCAGCGAGAACTACTCCAGCGCGCTTTGGATGAACAATTTCCGTTCCTTATCGAAGTCCCACCATCAGTCGGAAGCGCCATATTCAGATGGAGCATCTTTAGCTGTGGTACGTATTTTTTATGTTTATTGGCCAAATGCAGATTTGATGCAGAGCGTTAACAAAACTAGAACAACTTACAAAGCGAATACTCGATCTCCAGTGCTCTGTATACATCCCAGGGATGTGCTTCTGGTCGCCGCAATGTGGAACTTTGGGCCCAAATCACGTCCTCGCCTCGATTCCACTTTGCCGATCCCCAATAATCCTATCTAAGCCCGAAGGGAGTGGAACAGGTTACAAAGTCGTTACCAGTGCACGTGTTGCAAATTTGGAACATGGCCAGATTGAACAGAATGATGGGACAACCTTTGAACTTCCTGTAGCAGAGATAGACCTAGTGTGATAGTAGCATCGGATGTTGTATCTGCTTTTGAGCATGGTGATGACCTCTGCACAAATCTTCGTGATTGCTATGCAACTGCGTCATTTACTCGAGAGCGCCACTTCACCATCCCCGTCTAAAAATCGAAGAATTCCGTTTAAGATAATCCTATATATCTACTGTAAGAACGAGACTGCTCTCCAACAGTGATTGGACGGTGTGAAGCTAGTGGCTGAGTGTCAGAGCCGCAAGACAGTAACAGTCGGGAGGAGGACCTGGCGAGGCTGGATTGTTCCAAGACCGTAGCGAATGAAGCGGGGATCCGGAGCTCTCTGTTGTACAAAGCCTCCCGGCGTCGCAGGGTTGCTGACTGCAGCTCCGCTGCGGAGAGTAAGCCATGGCGTTATGCCAAGAACCCCACTGGGTGGCATCCCGATAATAGGCATAGAAGGCGTGCATATCTTCGCGGAAGACACGATTACAGTACGGAATTCTGGATTTGCACAAGCACATGCGTGGAGAATGTGAAGAATTCTGGGCGGCTCCAGAATAAGTTTTGGGAAGCGCGAAGGAGCGTCATGCAAGGCTGAAGAGCAAATCATCCGTTGGTGTATGGAAGTTTCGGTAGCGGCCGCTCCAAGAGGGTCAGTCTCTCCTATCCTGGTCCTTTTTCGGAGGGGCCATTTCCTCAGTTTCCTCCCCGCTTGGTAAAACGGAAGTCTTCACCGCAACAGGTGCAAATCCAGTGTCGGCCTCCATCTCCACCGGTGAACGCCGCTCCAATAACTCAACTGGCTGACGCTTGGACGCCAACTCGTACAAATCCTGACGCAGCTGCGCATTGTGTGCTTGGATCTCCCTTTGAAGCTTCCGTGATCGTCGCGAGTAGAGGAATGCCCCAATCACGGATGCCACAGCCACGACGCCACCAATCACACCCCCAACTATGGCCCCTGTGGACGAGCTGTGGTCATCATTTGTTTCCGCGGATGGGGTTTCCTCTGGTGCAATGCAGCCGTCGATGCTGTAATAGATCCAGGACGCGTTGTAGCAGCGACCGACTTCCGCAATTACAATGATTTGGGACGAGCAGATGGAGGTGCCGGTGTCGTTTCCGTTGATAGCCACTTTTCCGCGTCCTGTCAGCATTGTTCTGTCGGTCGATGCGGATACTACTTACCATTACATCCTGGGTCGAGACCATCCACTTGGAAGCTCAAGTGGGTGCCAGGTGCCCACTTGCTAAAAGAAGTACAGCTACCGTCTGTATAGCCGTTTGGTCCAGTGAAAGTCTTTAGCGACTGGTTACACGCTGCATCTGAGAACATTTGAATTCCCGTTGAGACACTCTGAGTCACAAAGTGAGCGAGTATGACTAAAGGTATAAGTCTGAGGTAGGCCTGTGGCTGTTGAGACATGCTGAGGTTCGGTAAAAATTGAGATGGTGAAAAGTGAGTTGTTTGATAGGGCAGCTGTATTCTATTCAGTATCAAGCCCCTCGCAAAACGGAGATTGGTGCCGTATGCCTGGTATGCGTGTCAAGCATATTTAAAAGAATCAGGCTGGACTGGAATACATAATGACACAATGAGTGCGAAAGGATCTGTTGACGCTGCAAGGCGTACATTGTGAAATGGTAAGCTGTACTTGCGTATATGAAGGCGCAGCTTCTGCAGCCTCACTGCATAGACCGTGAGTGGTTGCCTTGGCACTGACTTTTATTCATCTTTTAAAGCGGTCTGAGACTGGGTTTAAGCTAATGGAAAACCTTGTGGTTTGAAAATTGCTATCTATTAATTTGTCTTACAGCTTGTACGCATACAACTAGCTATTAGAGCGAGGGTTAAATTAGAGAGGCCATCTGAATATTTTCAGCCGCGTTGTCGTACATTCCTATTTACAGCCAACTTATGAGAGCTAAAGATAGTCACACAGCATGCTTATCGTGCTGCTGGTCGGAATCTGCGCCTCTGGATTACGAATATGTTTGTTTTTTCAACTACACGACGGTAACTAATTTCAGCCCCATCTCCACGCCGAAACCTGTAATGCGCTGGATGCTGATAACCTGATTCGACTTTTTCCCAAAACGCCTTTGTCGCGCGAAAACCATCGCTAAACTTAGCGCAATCAGCCGCACTAATTCCTGCACAGCTGACGTCTTTCAGTTCTGCACGGCATATCTCTCAGTTACACTGCATTCCAGTAGGTTCCCATCCTCATCGAACACAAACCCAGCCTCCCTCCTCCCCCGCTTCCGCCGCCAAAAGTTCGTTGCTTGCAAAACTTCCGGACAGCCCTTCAACAAAAAGCCCCATTTCCTCATGAACTGCGGACTGATTTCCCAATTCCACGCATCCCCCGGATCACCCCAGACAACGAGTGGGGCCGGAATGTCGTCGACGTCGGACTCGATCGTGAGGAGCGCACCACACAGTTCGTCTTCGTCGATCTCTGCCGCATCGAGACCGCGGAGTATGTTGTCCCTCATGCCTGGTGCGGGGAAAACATCTATCCAGGGATGGTGAACTACTGTTTTCTGAAGAGCGGTTGGGTGAAGACTATTATTGGGCGGAGGAGGGGAAAGCAGACTGCGGTTCAACAGAAGATCCGGAGGTGTGTTGGGGCCGAGGAGGTTGAAGGAGGAGATGGACTCGTCAAGCTCTAGATCAACGAATGATATGGACAGAGTTTTCGCGTTGGCCGCGAGTGCGTAGATGACGTTGAGGCGGGCAAGAGTCGGGAGATCGCTCGGCGCCTGTAGCTTAAGGCTGTGGTCTTGGTAAAGCATCTGTTTGAATTCGATGGCCTTGGGTTTCGAGGAGGAATTCAATGTCGCGATCCACCCAAAGTCAGCATATTCGCGCGGTTCGGCCCGGCGTTCCGGAATGGCCAAGGTGTTGCCGTTCGTCTCAGACGGAGCTTCGTCCTGCACGTTTGTGCTGGGTGACTGACTCAAAACCACTGTAGCGAACCGCTCAAGATGTTTTCTCTTGCCTATTGTGAGCGCTTCAGCAATTGCATCTTGTCACAAGAGGAAGCTACATACGATAGGCCCTCTGGTTAAGGCGATTCTGCCGCTTCCTCCTTTCCTTGGACTCTTCCACTTCCGTCCAGTCGTCTTGCATGTGCCATGCTTCGAAAGGCTGACGAGTTGGCATTACTGGCGTAAAGTTTCTGCTTGATGTATGTTTTGAGATGCGAGAGGTTGGAAAAAGGGTGACGCGGATCGAACCGGTGTGAGGGCGGTCAAGTGCAAGATCGCGCGACGGAAGATTTGGTTGGGGCTGTGCGGGGCTTCCGGCTTTCCCGATTTCGGGATTCCTACCGGCATTCTAGCCGAGCCATGTACTGTGCTCCTTCACATGCCGTGCAGGGGTCACATGAAGCGACAAATCGTCAGTTCAGCTACATAGATGTAATGGCAAGAAAATTACACACCAAAAATCAGAAGCTGCCAGCCCATAAGAGCTAAATCAGTTGCCATGTACCTGCAAAACCTCCCGAAGCTCGCCTTGAATCCAGTCCCACAACTGCTCCGCCAGCACGCGATCTTGGCTCAGCTTCGAGCCTTTCCCAGAGACACCGACGGGCCCGTAGAATTCTCCGCTCTGCGCGTCAGGGCTTACTGCTGCCCAGAGCTGACTGTGAGCACCCTTCTCAACAGGTGTAGCGAATAGTATGGCAACATTGAGGAAAGGCTTGAGAAAGGTGCCTGTAGACTCGTGGTGAAGATTTGTAGCTACCATTCCCGGGTGAACGCTGATGAACTTCACGTCCTTGTGTTTTTCAGCCTCTACGGTCGTGTAGTGTATGTCGGCAATCTTGGAAATGCAGTAGCGTGCCGTAGTATGCCGGTTGGGCATGGTTGTCTTCAGCTCGTCGAATTTGTATATATCGCCTGGTGCGACACTCTCGGAAGCCGAAGACAGGTTGACGACGCGAGTCTGCGGGTTGATTTTGGCGGTTCTCTGGAGGACGGGGAGGAGAAGTTGCGTGAAGAGAGCCGGTCCCATGACGTTCGTTCCGAACTGTATCTCGTAGCCGTCCTTGGTAAGGCCTTCGGCGGTCATCATGATGCCGGCATTATTGATAAGGATGTCAAGTCGAGATTCGGATGCTTTGAAGGTCTGAGCGGCCGCGATGATGCTCTGGAAAGATGACAGATCGAGATGCAGAAAGGCAATGGGTGCGCAGTCCGGGTCGGCATCTTTGAGTTGCTTGATGGCTGCTTCGGCCTTCTCCTTAGACCGTGCAGCAAGGTAGACACGGGAAGGATTGTGCTTTGCAAGCTGTCTGACTGTCTCGAGTCCCAGGCCGGCATTTCCTCCTGTAACAATGATGACCTGTTCGCTGAGATCGGGAATGTCCTGATCTGGATTGAAAGTGGGGCTGCACAGGCCCATGGCTTCTTGATGTCGGGGTTGAAAATTGAAAAGTTTCTGTTGACTTTGAATGAGCCTTTTGAGTGAAAGAGACCAATTCTGCTGAGGAGTATGATTTATTGCCGACACAAATCATGGGTCTTTATATCATGAGCTTCACGTTGCTTACACCCCTGTCAGTTCGGTCGGCATGCGGGCTACTAAGTGGATCCTCCGCTACAGGACTAGTTTGCTTACACCCCTGTCGCTTTAGCCTCGGCCCTATACCGCAAAGGGAGCTGGGGATCGCCAGGCGGCGCCACGGACAGGTTGCTGACACCCATGTCGCTTTATGTTTTCTCCAATTCAACCACGAAGATGGCAATCCTTCCGCAGACAACCCTAAGATACAGCCGACCCATCCATAAAGTACGCACAAGCCAGCAGAACGGCACCAGCCCCCCCTCAAAAAACTGTCTCTGTCCCAAAGAGTAGTTTCACAGGCACAGGCGCCTGCGAAAACAGTCCAAGGTCTAATCCCCCAGCAGAAACCTCGTCTCCCTCCCTCCACCCACGCCTACCCGCACATCCATTTCCCTCGCCACCCTCCCCATTTCACTCACTCTCTCCAACAACCCCTCCCTCCGCTCCTCCATCTCCCCCTCATCCCACTCCTCCAACCCATGAAACAACAACGGCAGCAACGACGACTTCCAAAGCGGCAATGCATCCCGGCCCCTACTCACCACCACCGTCGCCGCCAAGAACGCCGCACCAAGCAGCACCACCGCGAGCGGCAGCGCCAACCACGCCCAGCGAATCTCAACCACCGTATCAGGACGCCAAACGACGCCATCCGCATTCGTAGCGTTGCGACCGGTCCGCACGACGTTGGTCATGCTATCGGAGATGTTAGCAACTACAGCGGCCACATCAATGCCATATTCGAGCGCGCGGCCGATGGTAAACGCCGTCATTTTGCTGCCGAGGGAGAAGGTGAACATGGTGCTGAGGAAAGAGGCGAGGGAGATGTGGTCGTAGTTGGTGACGGTGAACTCGGTGGTGGGGGTGAGCGGCGGGGGTGGTGGTGGATGGCCGCTGGTGGCGGTTTGGTTTGGCGTGGTCAGGCGCCACGGCGTGCTCGAGTACATGTCGACGTTGTCGTCCTGCGTTTCGTTGGGGTTCGGGCTCAGCACGATTTTCTCGGTGGTGTACGCTTGAATCTCGCCGTCGGACTGTGTGCGTGTGTGTGGTTAGGAGTGGTTCTCGTATACCCTGGCGGCCGCAGTAGAGGCTAAGAAGACCTACGACTGTGAAGTTTTTGTACACTTTGGCGCACCAGTCAAGGCTGCATTCTGTGACTGTCCAGTTGCCTCCGTCTTCCATGTTGGTGCTTCCGAGCTGCGCTACGCCCGCAAGCACAAGCCTAGTCGTCGGAACCGCTTTCATCCAGCTAGTCGAAACTCGAGCCTGCCCTGCGACCTTGGTGTACTCCACGCCCCCGCCTCCGAAACCAGCGAGCGCCATGTTGAATTCGAAGCCGCTAGGTGTAGTGAAAGTCACGTTACTCTCACTCAGTGTCGTGTTGAACGAAACTTCTGTCTTGCTTGACACGTCCTCACAAGTACTACCGAAGGCCAAAGAGGCGAAATCGGGCCAGGTACAGTTTCCGGTTTGGCAGGTCAAGTCGAAAGGCGTTCCCAAGCTAAAGAGGCCATTGAAGAACGCCCCCTGCATACGCGGGTCAGTGGAAGTAGCTTCGGGAACCAATTAGCGCGAAGGTAAAATAGCATGACACTATTCGTACTCACGGTCGTTCTCTGTATTGACGATATGTCGCGACACAGCTTCGTCGCCTGAGTCATAAGCAGCGGAGATGCTGATGGATGAGTTGACACCCGGCTGCGCCACCATCCGGCTCTTCAGCTGGACAATTTGTTGCGCGAAAGGCCCCATTGCAAGCATTGAGATAGTGAGAAAAGCACCACAGAAGCCGAGTGCGGGTCTCACGCCAAGCTGCTGTGGGAAGAAGAACATGAGAGACCCCCAAGGGCCCCTGCTAGCGTCGTCAAATGCCGTGATCTCGCTGAGTGGCCGCTGACTGAGCGAAAAGTACAGCCATTTCAGCTGACTCATTCCTTCTGCAATGGGTAGTAGCATGGTCGATTTGGTGACGGTAATCAAAGCTGAAATTATGGTGCTGGGACCCAAGACGAACGACCATTCTGACAACAAGGTTTGGTCGAGGTGAAGGGCAAGGATGACGACGGCTACGATGCAAGCGATGCTTACAGTTGCTCCGACCATTTCCCAAAACCACCAGTCTGTCAAGTAACTGGATCGAAGGGCTTTTTGCTGGACCATCTCCGGAGTTTTGGAGATGGCTGGTGCCGCATGCATCAACGGAACTTCATCCAAAGTTCCAGTTGGCATGTCTCCAGTGCTAAGGCCGGTAGTATGGACATCGCAGTGGGACAAGCCAGATTCGGATCTCGACGATGAAATATCTGCTGCATTTCTCGGCGTTGAAGGCGTGCGCTCAGCAGCAGAAGTGCTGAGGACGGTTTTAGGGTCCTGTTGCGTGTCAGTAGAAGCGGGCAACATCCAGCTGAGCTCATGAGCCTCATCCACTCCCGGATGTCTATTACTACTCTCATGTTCTTCAGAGATTGACGACTGGTTGTTCAAGTTCCACATTCCCCGCTCTAGACTTTCACGTCCGCTGCCCTGAGTGCGAAACTGGTCGGTTGGAGCCATGTTCGACACGGAGAAATGACGACGTAGAGGGAGAGTCCGTAACGAAAGCGAGGCGCATATGAGACTAGTCCCAAGTGGCAAAATATGCCTATTTTTGCAATGCAAATCTTTGGGGGCCATGAGCTATGTGGCGCAGCTTACAGGATAAATACCCATTTAGGTAAGTTGCATCTGCAGGTAATAAACCGGTTTCGCTGCCTGGCCAGTAAAATCTGATAGCATTGTGGTACAAAGCGTCGCACCATAAGTTCGTATATCCAATTCTCTGTTTAACTTCTGGACCAATGCCTTCCGGGTAGTTTATGCATGCACGTATTCTCGCCATTCCGCCCCCACCTACACGTACATTACGTCATCGGCTCTGCAATCGTACTTGTCGGGTTGGACTGACGGTCATTATAGCTCAAAGGCATTCTCAACGAAATGACTTGGAAAAACAAGGGGAAAATAAAGAAATTGATGATCCCCCACACCATAAGCCGCGCCTTTCCCCAATCTCTGTTCTCCACGAGTATTTTTGTCTTTATTCCGATGGCTTTGGAGCTATGGCGCATAACTTTGTTAAAGTATTTGCACGTGATTCGTCGGCAACTCTCAAAACATGTTGCGCAATCCGTCCCCCTGGCCAGCCGCTCAGTGTCTATGTCCATTCGTTACCTAGAACGAACGGTGCTGCAAACCCTTCATGGTTCTGACATTTTCAGATACCTAGTAGGATGCAGCAAATATCTCATCATGCTTCCAGCACCTGAAATTGTCCACGAGTAACATGAATACGGATCGTCTTGCAGGATTAGTCCATTGCAGCCCACCACGAGGACCGCTACATACACCCACTTTATTTACAAATCCTCTTCCATCTCCAATATATACGTTCAATCATTCCAGTTAGTTGCAACAAATAGGACAACCGCTTCAGCGACAGGCGCACTGTCACCGACTTCGCCATTATTCCCCCAAACTACATGCACGAGTGCATTTCAAACCTCTTTAAGAGCAAACGCATTTCCAGTTGCTATAGCATTCAATATCAGCAGGGAATTTCAGTGACAGAGGGATGAGAAAGGCTTACCCGTTGACTACGCAGTTGGCTGCTTTCCCCCGCTTTCTGCACTCAGAGGCACAAGTACTGCTTGCTGCACACGACACAGCGCACATCTCAGCGTACCTAATTGTCATTATTAGTGATGATCCCATAACGGCGCATGGCAATGACGTACCCAGTGTCTGTTGCGACAACGCAGTATTGGCCCTTGTTCTGACAGGCAGTGGCACCACCAGGAGCGCAATTCCTGTTGCCTTGCGACAGGGAGTACTGAGCTGCGGCACCATGGCCCAGAGCCAGGAGGCAGAGTGAGATGACGGATGAGAAATGCATGGCGACGGGTGATGGAGTAACGCAGTGGTTCCGATGGAAGAAGAAGTCTTGGGATAAAGGGGGGCTACGGCTGGCGTTATATATACATGAGTAGTACCATAAGACACATGAGTTGTAGAAGATAGAGGTAACCAATCCTGGTTGGTAGATCTACGCGACGGAAGTATGCGGATCAGGCTTTCCAACGCCCGGTCCATCATTTAGGATCGATACGAGATCCCGCGAGTAATGTAAGCGTACGTTCAACGGCGCCTCTGTATAAAAAGGAGTCTGTGCGCTCCGGCGTAATTTAGGCATAAATTTGGCTCGTCTTCCAGAGAGACCTTAACTGAATAAAGATGCTTGACTTGCTTGATCTCGGATAGAATTACGCCTCATTGGCTCTCCCTTCGTTTATGGCAAGAAATTCGCATCAGGGCTTCGTTCATGTCGAACGGATGGAATATTTTTACGCTTTCACTGGTAGTACAATTCATTATTTCTCTGAATGGCCCAGGACTAATACGCGATGACAACGAACGGCCCATGGTACTCTGGCAAATCGACATTGGAGAAAGCCTCTCTCCGCGCAGCTAGTTCAAACAATCCAACCTGAAGTCGACGACAGCCCTCAGTAACCCGTCCCCTCCCCCCTCACCACATTCTGCTCCTCCGTCTTCTCAAACCTGACACCGGGCCGCCACTCGCCCTCGACGACCGGCAACGGCGTGTCCTTCCAAACCTTCTGAATGCGCCGCGCCGACTCCAAAAACTTCTCCTCCACCTCCCTCCTATCCTGCCTCGTAACCAGCACGCCGTCCCTCTTCCGCCACTCACCCCCCACCATAACATCCTTAATATCCCCCACATTCGCATGCAGCACCACCGCCGCCACCGCGTCCGCCCACCCCAGCATATTCGGGCTCCCCCCATCAAACAGCACCAAATCCGCGACCGCCCCCACCCTCACCACGCCTACATCGTCCCGCCTCAACGCCAACCCGCCATTCCGCGTCGCCAGCAGAAACGCCTGGTTCACGCTCATCGGATTCGTCGTCGGAATGGCCCACCCCTCCAGCGTCCGCCTGTACGCGCCGCGCCGCACCGTCTGCAGCCACAGGCGCGTCTGCGTGAGGATGTCGGACGAAAACGTAAAATGCGTATCCACGCCCAGCGCGGCCTGGTCCATGACGTGCGCGGTCGCGGGATGGTCGTGGCCGTAGTGCATCTCGCTCTCAGGGGTGATGGAGACGTGGCGGTCGTGCGCGCGCAGCAGCGCCGCGTCGGCGGGCGAGAGGAACGAGCCGTGCGAGAAGACGATGGGGAAGGGGGCGGAGGCGACGAAGTCGGCTGCGGCGGGGGATTTGGAGGTCAGCGCGACGGGCCCGTTGTCAAAGTGCCAGGGCCCGCCGAGCGTGTGCGTCGTGAAGGCCGCGACGCGGCTCGCTGGGTCGCGGGCCAGCGCGACGACCGAGTCGATTTCGGAGGGGCTGGCTTGCGCCCAGCCGTCGTACGCCATGCCGTACTGCACCAGGCTGTCCGGGTTGGGCGCGAGCGACGGGTGCGAGGCGGCTTGTTTGCGGAAGTCGGCGATGGAGGCGTCGTCGTAGGCGCTGAAGCCGTAGCACCACCACATGCGGACCCCGCTGTCGAGCGAGGCCTGCAGCGAGGCGGCAGATGCTTCGGGGCTGAAAGTGCCGTGCGCGTGCTCGAGGATGGAGGTGACGCCGGCGTTGAGCGCCTCGTAGATGCCGGCGAGTTGGCCGTAGTAGATGTCGGACGGCGTGAAGACGGTTTTGGCTTGTGTGTACTGCCCGTAGCGGAAGAAGTACTCGGCCAGCGTCGTATTGGGTGCCAGCGTGCGGAATTGCGTTTGCCAGCCATGGCGGTGCGTGTCAACGAAGCCCGGGGAGATGATCTTGTTGGAGGCGTCGACACGTTCGGCGTCTGCGGGAATGTCGGGTGGGTTTGAGGTGTTGCTGTCGAAGATCGCGGCGATTCGCGTCCCGGTCACGAGCACCGATGTGTTGTAGAGCACTTTCAGCGATTGGCTGGCGTCATCGAACGAGATTACTGTGCCATTCTCGAGCAGCGTGGAGCGGGCCATGGTCAAGATTCGTTTTCTGTGGCGTCGAGATTGCACAATGGGGCGAGCGTGTAGAGGGGCAGTCATGTCGCGTTGGCAGCATTTTATGTGTGGAGCTGCCCCTCATCGGTGGAGTTTAGCATTACTAACCCTTGCTAAGTCCGCCAATTGCCGAATCCTTCTTCGCGAGGAAGGAGTAACTGGCGTTTTTGTGCGGGGCAGCTAACGTCAGCCCAATTTTCCAAAGTAAGCGCTAGCTTCAAGAGGATGTGCGAAACTCAAGGCAGAGATAAAATGGACCGAATATCTTAGAGTGGGACGAGAGCTTCTTCGATGTGGGATTCTGTAACATGGGAGACCGATGGGAATTGGATTTTGCACAGCCGTATTGCCCCGAAGAATCTTCACTTGTCGCGATCGTGTATAAATAGGAAACCTCACGCCGATGCCAAATGAATGACAAGCCATGAAGACTTCCAATAACTCAGATCCATTGTAACACTGCTCTTTACATGACGTTGCAGGCTGCACCTGCCGGAATCAAAGTAGAAACAGCTCCGACAGCAGCAACGGCACCCGCCGCTTCTGCTACAACCGTTGGCACCCCGGCTGTCATGGTGATTCTATCTTCCTTGTCAATTGGGGTAGAGCGTTGCTTTCCTGAAGCATGCACGATTGCCGCACCAAGGCCAAGCTTCTCACTCGTCACCCGATGATGGTTGTCCATCTCTGCGAGACAGATCCCTCCGTCTTGTTCATCCATGAGCGTATCCTGATCTTCAACCCTTTCAACCTCCCCCAGTGCATCTCGTTGGATAGTCTGACCATTGATGAAAGTTGTATCCTCAAGTTCGGCGCGCACTTTGGAGCACCACTCTGAAACCCAAGAATTCCCAGGCGCGTTCAACTTCCCAATTGCCCGTTGCGTATCCAGAGATGCTTTTTCCAGGTCCGCCAGCTCGTCATCCATCTCCATGACACATTCACCATCGTGCTTCTTGGGTGTAGCGTCAAGCCGTCTTTCGACATCGTCCATCCTGCGCTGCAGCCTTTGGAGCTCCTCGGAAAGCTGCGCATTCAGGACTTTCCCCGCATCAGTCTGCCGCAGTTCAAACTGCAAGTCGAGCAGTTGATGTTGGATGCTGAGCTTCATCACGAGGTCCTGATCGATGAAGTGCTGGACAATGTTGCGAGCTTGCTGCGGACTGCTGCCCAGCTTCATCACCCGGGCACCGCCGGCGATCAGGTCGCCCCAGCACCCAGTCATGTCTGTCAGCTGTCCCTGTCTTGCCTCGGCTTCAGAGGGCTTCGCTCGGTTCCACATGGAGCTGGCCATGACGACGCCGGGATACGCCTCTTCACCGATCAGAGCTTTGAAAATTTCCAGGCCGCGGCGATGGCTTCCGCAAACCCTGCTGCCCTCGATGGAATGGAGGTAGACGACGCCGTTCAGCCGGACACCTAGCTCATGAGCGGAGAGTAGCCAAAACACCAGTTCATGGAGAACAGCTTCATCTGTCCTTGACGTGTCGTTGAAGCCGGGTGTGTCCAGGAGGTGGACGGTGCGATCACCGATATGCGTCGTGTGGACCGTTACCGACGATGCGCCTGATATGAATTAACTTGATGTGAATGTACTTGGATGAGGAGGCAAACATGGGTGGAGGCCATCGCTGTGTTTCTCGCGCGTAGGGATTCCGCTGCACATGGATGTGAATGTGCTTTTTCCGGAGCCCGTGACCCCGATGACCGCGATCACGACATCTCCGGGTCTGATTGGTGCACAGTTAGCACTGCACTAAGTCATTGGTCAGGTGTCGTACTTGAAAGAGGTTTCGATGAGGTTGGTAGAGGTATGGGGTGTTGTTCTGGAAGGCATCGTGATTGTCTACTCCGGTAATGCATTGAGAGTCAATTGAACAGTTGAGAGGTAATTTCCTGAGTGATGAGTTCTCCTAAAATACTCAAAGTTCAAGGGAGATGACCAGGTGGCTGACAGCTGTATGGGCTGGTCTCTCTCCCGTTGCAGCTCCGGCCCCACATTCAGCTGCTGGTTCGGACTATCAGATTCTCTGGGCCAAAAACAGCCAACGGACCAACCCGACTAAGTTTTGGCTACGGATTACCTGGTCTTTATGATTTCTTTCAGCCGCACTCGCGTTGGTATGCCTTTGCGCGTTCTCCTTCTCAGATCACAGGCAGCTAAACTTCGGGAGCCAACGCAGGGTACCAAAATCAATCCTACATCAACGGCTACTTACGAAAATTGTTACATCATATCCCTATCTACAATCAGCCACATATCTCATAGTTCTTCTGCTACTGTGGATATTGATCTGGTTGGAGCTAACAGTGCTCGTATCCGTACTCTCTCGTTGCTGTGAGTGCGCAAGGATCTCCCTCTATTGCCCCGTAGCAAAGAGGCCAATGGAAGTTGCACATTTGCTTAAGCGTTACGAGATCCGTCAATCATCAACTGACCATCTTAGTGAGAGATATATTTAGCCCCTCCAACATTATCTATTTTCAGCTTTCTCATTGCCGCTTCAATGGCAGGTATGGTAGGGAAAACCCTTTGGCCGCACTTCTCGATTCAAAACAAAAAACTACACCCCCTCTTCTACTCATCCACATCGTAAATCGTAATGCTTTGATGCAGGTCAGACGTGGATGGATTGCACATTCCAAATATTAAGTACCGCATATCTCACGCATCAGCGGCACGCGCCTGCTTCGATCCGAGTACCTTATCTGAGGATCTTGTGATGTTGTGTCACATGGGTCATTCCCCCACGCAGGGTCTGACGGGCGCCGGGAACCCTAACTGCACTCTGTTAGCCTTGCGATTGTATCTTGTACTCCGAGATAAGAATCGTATGTACCACCACCTCGTTGCGCTAACGCTTAGCTTGACGCCGGAAAACCTCCCACTGCGGCTTGGCGCAATCGGATGCTGAACGTTTAGCAGTTTAACTATACCCGAAATATGCTCTTGCATTTACGCAAAAGTATATTCATCATGGCGCACAGAAAAAAGTCCGGATGTAGTCTTCAAGGCGAGTTTGTGAGCATGGCGTCATATCTCAGAGCTTCGGAAATGTCAAAGATACTGCGGGGGAACTCCGAGTGGCACTAGGGCTGACGAGGCCGAACCTTGGTTGGCACGGGTCGGTTAGGCCACGGGAATTCCTTTGCCGGACGTTCGGGTGGACGGCGAGTGGGATAGGAGGGATAAAGTCAGCCATCCAGGTCATTTTGCCCACGCCGGTGCCCTCAATTTCTCGTCTCTCACTTCACCGTTTACGTTAGTTTACACCTTTCACAATGGTGCTCGGTTACGGGGGCTTCCTCGGCCTCAGCGGCGGCAACGAATACCGACACAAATTCCGACAAGCGACCAAGGACTTCCTGAAGAAACACGTTTTCGCGAAGAACCGGGGCCAGGTGACGTGTGCGTTGTCCGTGACGTCCGGTTTCGTTTTCGCGGTTGCCACTAGCCATGGAAGCCTCATCATGTCCGGCATCGCCAGACGAAAACGGCGCGTCGACGACCGCAAGACCGAGATGATCCAGGAGCTGAAGAGGCGCAGTATAGTGCTTCACGAAATGGATTGGATGGACGTGTGCATGGCCAATGAATCCTTTGCATTGGGTATTGGTGTTGTCGAAGGCGCGGACGATCACATTGGACTCACCACTCCCTCCTCAAATAGTGACGTCCAAGAGATCGTCTCTCGACCCAGTACGGCCACTCAGGAGTTTGTTGATTCCATGTCGGTGCCGACCGATGAGTGGGTCTCGCGTGGCGCACTGAGTGTGGCTCAGCTACTCGGCATTGACGGACCAGTCCCGGAGGTCGACGCATTCGGCACCAAGGTCGCTGATGATGATTCAGCAGTGGACCTCTCACAGACATTCGGCAATACCGCAGCTCAGCAGCTTTCATGGTGGGTTACGGAGCCCTTCACAAACCCAGACTGGAACCGCAGAGCCTCGCAATCACTGGGCTGCAGTCGATACCTCGGATCAACTTCTCGGACATGTGACTGCTGTTGGAAATCAATTAACTCAGGCTCCTACATGCGTAAGTACCTCCTCTCTCATTTTTTTGTTGATTTTCCTGATGCTGACGTTTGAGCAAAGACTGCTGTAAATGTAGCGATGACGATTTCGACCTATGCATGGATTGCTATGCTGAGGGCGAGCGTTGCCGTTGCTCAAAAGGAGGGCTTAAGCCTATTCAGTTTGCTTGGCCCGGAAGTCTGTTCCACCCTAACAGGCATGAGTATTACGAAAGATTTGAAAAGAACTTGAACTTGATATGCGATATCTGTTTGGGGAGCATCACTCAAGGACGATATTTCCGTAAGTTTATGACGAAACATCCTCCCCACACCAGACAGCTGACCATAAAGAATGTCTTGAGTGCGGGCCTCCATCTCCGGGAGGCTTCGACATTTGTCTCAACTGTTACGTGAATGGAAAGGGGTGCCGACGCCCAGAAATTCATCCTCTTTATTCATCCATGTGGGCCTTTGCTCCATGCAAAGAGGCTCTCAATCCATATGAGTTGGAGGGGGTCGGAGACGCCCATTGTCGGAGCTGCAGCGATACCATTGTCCAGGGCGCTTTCTACCGTAAGTTTCCCATATTTTCCATGTTGCAGACGAGGCTGATCTATCAAAGATTGCAACAAATGCGACAAGGGATCATTTGATCTCTGTCACAGCTGTTACGAGGCTGGCTCTGGCTGCTACAACCAGACACATGTATTGTCACGGTTCAACTCATTCAGTCAAGTTTCCAAGTCCCGGAACCAGAAGTGGTTGGTTTGCGATTTGCCAGACTGCCAGAGAATACTGGATGTTGGGGAAGCGCTCTACGTTTGCGAGACCTGTCATCCACGAGAGGGTACATCGTTTGTCCTGTGCCACTCATGCTATGGCAGTGGTGCAGGTTGCTATAGCCGAGACCATCAACTTAAGAAGATTAAGGGATGAGGGGTTAATTCGCGGATGATGTTGCAGTTTTCAAGCGTGTAAAATTCCAACGGAAGGCCTTTAAGCTAGTCAAGTGGTAGCTTTATTTAAGAAGTTTCAATCATTATTCTTGATCGTTGACACCGGGTAAAATGATATTTCCTACAATTGATCAAGACGACCATTGGTGGTCTTGGAAAGTTGCCGTGTTTATGCGAACGTGTAGTTGTTGAACGCCGATAACGCTAGCGGATTAGTCATTCTCGGGATACCAAAAATGGTATGTGATTCCGGTGGAGGTGTTATGCTATCTCCCGCCTTCAAACTCTCATAATTGCAACAAATTGAATTTCCAATATAGTGATGAAGCAAAAGTTCAAGTACACTGTACGAGCGTATTTTTTCTCCATGGTGATAGGCCTACCTGTCTTGCTCAAGCAGTCTCGCTTTGAAAATCATACCCGCATTTACCTTAGAGGCTATCGATTCCGCGCCTTACATTTAACGGCTCCGGTAGTGTTAAAAGGTGCCTTTCCCGGTATTTATTCCGGGAACAGGAAATGATGTCCGATCGTGCCCTCCAGAGAGAAACTTTAATGCGATCGCCGATGATCAAACAGCAATTCACCAACGCTGTATTCCTCGCTACGATATCACAACCGAACTTTCCATGGCACGGGCAGGGCATCACAAATGAAAAATGCAGATGTGGAATCTCCGACATGGATTTCAATTGCATCAAATCGTATGGGAATGGAGAGCTCAGACGGACATTAGTGGCCGGGTTCGAGTTTTGCCGTCGGTTGTGTCCCTGGCAAAAGATAACAACTCACTGAGTCACTACCCCACCTCCACCTCTACAACTTGAAACAGCCAGACAGTCTCTTCCTACTAACGCAACGAGAGTTTTCAAGTCTTCACACCCGTTAGGCTATATCCAATACATAACTCGTATTTTTCGAAGGAGAAAATGCCTCAAGAAGCCAGCAGCCCTGATGGTCAACGAATGCCAATGTCGAGTCATCACGAGCCCGGAATCTACACCCCCGCCGACACCACTGACCAGTCAATCGACGAATACTACACCGAATACCCTGACGGAGGATCGAAGGCATGGCTGCAAGTTCTGTCCGGCAACTTGTGCAATGCACTGTCTTGGGGGCTGCCAGCCAGCTTTGGGGTGTTTCAGCTGCATTACACCGAGACTATGCATCTTCCGTCTTCGCAAGTATCATGGATTGGCTCGATACAGGTCTTCTTGACATTTGCCACCTGCACCATCGTTGGCAGGCTAGCAGACTCCGGATACTCACGACACTGCATCTTTGTGGGGTGTGTGATCATTGTTTCAGGCACGTTCATTACCAGCAGCTGCACCGCGTACTGGCAAATCCTGCTGGCACAAGGAATCTACACGGGATTGGGATTGGGGATGGTCTTCATGCCTACCGTGGCCGTCATTGGCTGTTACTTCAAAAGAAGGCGGTCGCTGGCGCTGTCGCTCTCCGCAACCGGAGGCGGATTCGGCAGTTTGCTGTTCCCCTCCACTGTCCAGTATCTCATTCCCCAAGTCGGATTCCCGTGGGCCGTACGGTGCGCTGCCTTCTTGGCTCTGTTCGTGGCAGTTATCGCCAACTTTTGTCTATGCCCACGCTCCATGCCGACGAAGCCCGGCCCCTTGGTCCGGCTGCAGGCTTTCAGAGAAGCGCCTTACTTCCTCTTTGCGCTGAGCGTCTTTCTCTACTTCTTAGCACTCTACTTCGGATTCTTCTACGTAAGTTGTGGTAAAAACCCGGATCAGGCTCTATGCATGCTGACTTGCAAGATCAACGCGTATGCCCGCAACGTCGTTGGCTTCTCGTCCACCGAGGCCGTGTCACTGCTGCTCATCACCAACGCCACGAGCATCCCGTTGCGGCCTATGGTGGGATACATCGCCGACCGCTTTCTCGGCCCAATCAATACATTCATCATTTCCATGTCCTTTCTGGGTTGCATGGAATTCGTGTGGATCAGCGTCAGAACAAGACTCGGCATGTACATCTTCAGCGCTTTCTTTGGAATGGCCAATGGCGCGGCACAGGGCATGTTCGTCGGCGCTCTTGCCAGTTTGACAACGGACCCGCGGGAAATGGGCGCCAGGTTCGGAATGATAGCTACGCTCTCGGGATTTGCAACCCTAGCGGGGCCTCCGATAGCAGGCGCAATCATTGACGAGACTGGCGGACATTACATCCGGGCACAAGTTTGGGCGGGAGTTATGGTATTGATCGGCTCTGCTTTCCTTGTCGCAGCGAGATTGAAGAGCTAGGAAATGATTTATCGATCTATGTTTTGAGTGGTAGCTCCGGATAGTGGGTCAGTGTAGGCACTCCACCAGAAGGCGAGACTACATTTCATAGCGATAGTCGGGTACAGTGAATGAAGTGTTGTATCTATTGTACTCCCTCTGCAACAGCAGCAACCACGACATGGTTCTAAGCAATAGCTGCAGCCCTCGCCACACACAGAGAAAATGTCCGTTGCGACTTCTTGTAGATAACGCTCCCCAAAGTAGTAGCTCACTGCACATGATGAAGGCCAAGCATAAGTTCCTCCTTCTTCCACAAAACCCAAACTTTCTGCTCCATCCACGAGTGGCTTTGTTCACCTAGCTTCAAATCGAAGTGCCACAGGATCTTGGCCAAAACGAGACGGATTTCGTGGTATGCAAGACTTCAAGGAGTTAGTAGGGTGGTCGGGAAGTTGGAAAGGAGATGAGGCCTTACTTCTTTCCAAGACAGTTGCGGGGTCCAACAGAAAAGGGCTGGACAATGTCTTTGTTGTCTTTGTCAAAGCCAGTGCCCGGGAGCCAACGTTCAGGAATGAACTCATTCGGGCGCTGAAAATTGAATCTTGAATGATAGGCTGCCCATTGGGGAACGGCAACACGTGTCTGGGCCTCTGATTAGCAAATGGCTTGACGTGGTTGGGGGTAAAAGATGGGAAAACCTTACATTTTCTGGTACCCATTTACCACAGATAGCATTGCCTCCGGGTGGAGTGACTCGGGGTAGGCCGACCGCAACGGGTGGATAGCAGCGGAAGCCTTCCTGCAAGCAAGCCGCCAGGTACGGCATTCTCGCCAGATTTTCGAACGTCAAGTCTTCCTCGGATTGTATCTGGCGCACTTCTTCGACCAGTTTCTGCATCTTGTCGGGATTCTCGAGCAGGAGATAGACGAGCCCGCTGAGGAGGGTTGCGGTCGTCTCTGTCCCAGCGAGCATGAACACAGCTCCATGCGAATGCATTTGCGGCACCGTCATCTTTCCTTTGTTGCTGCCGAGAATGAGGTTCCAGAAGTCGGGCTTCGTACTGCCGTTCGCCAGCCTGCGATCCACACGCTCGGCCGTGTGCTCAAAATGAGCCCTGCGTTTCTCTTGTAGGCCTGGAATGAACCGAATCGCAAATCGGCCGATGGCGTACTCCTGGATGTTGTTGAGGAAAGCCCCTGCTTTGATGCCATCAAAGATGGCAGTGACCCAAGGGGTGTAGTCGGACCGTTGGAGTAAACCGAGAGGCTCGCCGAAGGTGAGGTCCCCGATGATGTCAAATGTCGCGAAGTTGAGCAGCCTGACGATGTCTATCTCGGAGTTCTGACTGGTTTCAGCTGCACTCCGCATGGCTTGGATGAGCTGGTCGATATAAGTCCGAATCAGCGGCTCCTGTTGCTTCAGTGCCTTGTCGGAGAAGGCGGCCGAAAAGATGCGTCGGACCACGCTGTGCTCGTCGTCGGCGGTGATGGCGAAAATGCTTGGCTCGCCGTTGGGCTCCGGAGTGTAGAACTTGACGTCTTTGGGGTTTGACTTTTTGCCTCCCGTCCGGTGTCCGTAGATGTCCTTCCATGCCTGAGGCGAGATGAAGCTGAGGCGATTGGGGCCAAGGCGCACGGCTTCGCCATATTGCTCATGAATACGATGTGTCCAAGGCACAACGTCTCCTCGCAACGAAGCAAATTTGAATACAAGGTCCGTTGCAGCGGCATATTTCGGCCCCGGGTCTGTATGCGTCAGTAGACGAACATAGAGGTAAAGAGAGAATGGACCTACAGTGGCGCAAGGGATGGAAAAGGATGTTGTAGACACATTCTAAAACAAATCCGAGAACAAACTGCATGGACACGAAATTAACAATCAGAACCACGTCCCAGTTGATGATGACCATACCAGAACCACAGAGGCTTTCAGAAAGGATGTGATGTCTAAGCCGACACCCGGTATTTTCCCAGGAGAATCGTTCGCAAGGTATGACATGCTGAGCGCTAGGGTAATGGAGAAGAAAGAAGAAGCGGAGATGAAGATGTGTACTGATTTCTGAACGGCCTTTCAGCAGGTTTATTTATGTTTGCAGATGGAAGAGCGGATGTAAGGAGTTCCGTCTACTCCAGAGAGAGCTCGACTCTACAACATGAGTTTTGGACGGAATAGGTCAGTCCGAGCTTCCTCAGAGCTATGATTCATATTGCATCACTTGAAAAAGGCCGAATAGTATTACCGAGTGGCTGTGTGCTGTTAGTGGTAGAATAGTTTCCAATCAGAGCCGTTTCATAATCTCTTACCTCGTTCCGTTTCGGGATTGGAAGCGCTAACACTGTACGCCTGCGCAGCATGTTGCTCAACAGGAGGTGTGCTTCGGCTATCGGCTATAATCATGCAAGTAACGGCGGAGGGTGCCAAGCAGCCTGAATCGTTGACCTCGATTATTTTTGCACACCGCTTGCTGCCTTCTGTTGCATGCGTTAGGGTCCAATTTACTTCTTCCCGGCATACTTTTGCTTTCTAAACGTCTTCGGGAGTCATATTACAATAATCTTCGAGGAAATGTAGTGTACATATGCATTTAATTTTGATCTGGATCCCCCAAAAGCATTCGTTTCATTGCATGAAAAATGGGTGTTATTGTCCCTGGCAGCCAAGAGGCGAAGAATGATGATGGTACTTGGATCTCTTTGATGGTGGCGCGTAGCCAATCAGAAATCGGTGCGTCTTTACGGTGTCCTGTTTCCGGTTTACCGGGGGTGGACAACGATTGGCTCTAGCCTGAATCGCGGATATCCATGCACGCTTCGGGCATGATTCATGCACAGTACAGCGCTGTCGGATAAACAGTGCATTGCCCACATGGGATGAACGTAGGGCTCCAAGGCCCTTCTACTTCCTTAAACTACATGTACTCGTCCCATAAGCACGAGCAACTCTTCCGATCTCACGCAAACTTCCCCTCTTTCACATGCACGACTTGCTTCGAAATATACTTTTCATATGCCCTATTTCCGTTCATATCTCCATGGCAAGCAAATGGATGACTTCGCGATGGGTTTCTGACGACTGCCAATAGAATCCGACCATGCTGGCCCGGATATCGGAAACACACGCACCGTGGCCAAGTAGAAATTCTTGTACTACGGTCGGCCGAGGATCTCATCATCGGTTGGAGTCGTTCTGCATAAAATGCCGGGGTCGGGTTCCCACGGATCCGCTCTCCGTCCGCACTCCGCACGAATGCCTTGAAGGTTTGAGAAAAGGACAGACAAAATAGTGGGGTAAGCGCCTATCTACGTACCAGAAGGGTAATTAGTAATCTCCATAGTCCCCGCCGTGTGCCGAATCCGCCTCTCGTCTATAAGAGAAAGGTTGTAGACGCTCGTACTATGGATCCACGGCCCTCTCCACAAAACTCGCATCCCCAACGAAAACACCACCACCACCACCACATCAACCATGGCGTCCCCCTTCGCAACCCCTCCCCACCCCGTCACGGGCGGCAAACTCTCCCCCTTCACCGTCTCCGTCCCCGACGCCGAAATCCAAAAGCTGCAAACGCTCCTCTCCCTCCTCCCCATCGCGGCCCCCAACCACGCCAACGCCGCGCAGCACGCCGGGCGCTTCGGCGTGACGCGCGACTGGCTCGCGTCGGCCGTCGCGCACTGGGCCGACCCCACGAAGTTCGACTGGCGCGCGCACGAAGCCGCCATCAACAGCGTGCCGCACTTCAAGCTCGACATCGTCGATGATTACGATGCCTCGGGCTCGGGCAAGCCCTACTCGATCCATTTCGCCGCCCTTTTTTCGGCGAACCCAAATGCGCTCCCCATCCTCCTGATGCACGGCTGGCCCGGCTCCTTTACAGAGTTTCTGCCCATCCTACTCGCCCTGCGCGAGCGCTACGCGGCCGACCCCGCCGCCCTGCCGTACCACCTCGTCGTGCCGTCGCTGACCGGCTTCGGCTTCTCGTCGGCGCCGCCGGTGGACGTCGATTTGACGACTGAAGACCAGGCACGGATCATGGCGAAGCTGATGGCGACGCTCGGCTTTGGGAAGAAGGGAGGCGCGGGCGGTACCGGCGGCGGGTACCTGGTGCAAGGTGGGGACGTGGGGTCCATTGTCGGCACGGCCATGGCCGCGCTGTACGATGACGTCAGGGGAGCGCACCTGAACATGATCATGATGCGGGAGCCGCCGCCGGGCGTGGACGCCGCGGCCGTCAAGTATTCGGAGCGCGAGCTGGAGAAGATGGAGGACGGGAAGCGCTTCCTCGAGACGGGGTCTGATTATGCGCGCATTCACGGGAATAAGCCGAGCACCGTCGGGTTTGCTGTCGGTAGCAGCCCCGTTGCGCTGCTGGCGTGGTGAGTTTCAGGTTCGAATTGGGGCCAATGGTGTGTTGGCTGATTGTATTACCAGGATCGGAGAGAAAATGCTGGCGTGGTCGGACCCTGCGACTAGCCCTTCGTTGGACGACATCTTGAGAAACATCAGCATTTATTGGTTCAGCGGATGCTACCCGACGAGTATCTGGTTTTACCGTAACGTATGTTTTCGTGCTACTTGAACATTGGAGTAGCTTACTAACGAAAATGCAGTTCGTCGACCGGAGCAGGATCTCAGAACGTATTACCTGGAAGGGTATCAAGGGAAAGCCTGTTGGCTTCTCCTCGTTCAGAAGGGAAATCAGTCTGCCTCCAAAGGCATGGCTGGATGCAACTGGAGTTGTATCGTGGTACAGAGAACACGAACAAGTAAGTCGATCCCTTCCACTCGTGATAGTCCCACTGACATGGACTGGGTTAGGGTGGCCACTTTGCCGCGCTTGAGCGACCTCAAGTGCTGTGGAAGGATGTCGAGGACTTTATCAAGGAATCCTTTTAGTCATTGATGTGGCAATGTTCGTGTTCGTGCGGTTCGAATAAGAAACTACAGACTCGCCGCGTCATGGCGTGATTATTGATACGGCGATTCTGCGAGAGTCGATTAGGCAACCAGACTATGCAGGGTTCTCCATTTCATTCAGGGGTACATTATCGTTGCATATCTGTCTGTAGCACACACCCGTCCATCTGGGTGGCCTTTCGGCTACACCGAAGACTCATCATGCACTTTCTTTTCCAAGCGTCGTTGTTTGAATCCGCATTTGGACTGTGAATACAACCATGTTGATCTTCACCTCAACCAAAGCCGAAACCGGACACAGACTGTCTATATAATCTCCTTCTTACTTTGTAGGATACCAAGCCAACAGCTTCTCACAATCACTCCATCTTCCTCCACTATCAATTGACCTTCAACCCAACACACCAATCCAAAAATGTCCTCTGGTCTTGTCACTCCCCCTGGAGCCTCCATGCCTGGGAAGAAACTTCGATCCGGCAGCGACTATCTATCAGTCCGACCTGATGAACACCCGACAGACATTCTCCACCGCTTCGATCCCATCATCATCCTGCTCACGACCTGGCTCGCCCAAGCCGCACCAGGCGGCCTCAAACAGGCCGTCGAGTCCGCCAAAAAGAAGCTCCCCAGCACCCTGGCCAAAGTCCCCAT
Source organism: Lasiodiplodia sp. COLG20 (assembly GCA_009801085.1). Classification (NCBI taxonomy): domain Eukaryota; kingdom Fungi; phylum Ascomycota; class Dothideomycetes; order Botryosphaeriales; family Botryosphaeriaceae; genus Lasiodiplodia; species Lasiodiplodia sp. COLG20. Next base: position 135,430 of record VNWV01000028.1, read on the forward strand.
CCGCACCGAGAGCGACTTCCTCCACTTCGCCAACAGCCTCCTGACCTGGATCCCACACGAGACCTTCGCCGCCAAAAACGTCTACGAAGTCCTCGGCCTCTTCTACTTCATCCTCGACCAGCCGCCCCTCCTCTCCCTCCAAACGCCCATCCGCCCGGACCAGCTGGGCCAGGACCTCACCTGGCTCTCCTCCTGGCTCGTCGTCTACGCGCAACTCGTCGGCCTACACATGGACACCCCCGCCTCCCTCACACCCGCATCCCTCAAAACCTTCGCCGACTCGCCCCCCTACAGCTTCGCCGAGGCGCTCGTGCCCGCCCGCGGCTTCCGCACCTTCAACGAGTTCTTCGCGCGCCACCTCAAGCCCGGCATGCGCCCCATCGCCGCGCCGCTCGACGACGCCGTCGTCGTGTACCCGGCGGACTGCACGTACACGAACGAGCGCAGCAACCCCAACGCGTTCGCCGTGCAGGAGGGCGGGGTGGTCGACGTCAAGGGCGTCGAGTGGAGCATCGGCGGGCTGCTGCGCGGCAGCAAGTACGCGGGCGCGTTCGACGGCGGCGTGTGGATGCATGCGCTTATCAATACGTTCAACTACCACCGCCAGCATGCGCCCGTCGGCGGCACGGTGCTCGAGGCGACGAATATCCAGGGCGCTGTGTACACCGAGGCCAATGCGAAGGGCGGCGGCCAAGAGGAGCTCGAGATCGTCGATGCGCCTGGCTTCCAGTTCCTGCAGACGCGCGGCCTCGTCGTCATCGATAATCCGGTTGTGGGGTTGGTTGCCGTGCTGCCCATCGGCATGGCACAGGTCTCGGCCGTGCGGCTGTCGGTGCGCGTGGGCGATGTGCTGTGCAAGGGGGATGAGATCTCGACGTTTGCGTTTGGCGGGTCGGATATCGTGTGCGTCTTTCAGCAGCGGGCGGGTTTGACGGTGGACGACCTCGTGCCGTCGCCGGAGGGCACATACTCGAGGTACGGCACCATGCTGGCGAGGGCGAGGCCGGTGGGGGGATGAAGGGGGGAGGAGGAATGGTGTTGGAACGGCGGAGGGAGTGGCTGGTGGTGATGGTTCGGATAAGTAAATTGAGGTTAACTTGGTGCGTTGCGAGTAGAAGTTATAGATAGAAATGAAAATTGTGATTTGGGGGAAATCCGAGTCTGTTTTGGTTGAAATTCTCGAAGTGACAGCATGACAAGTTGACTTTGAGCCTCGGTTCAAACGCCCACCTTCCATTAATCAACTCGAAAGCCTTCAAAAGCGGCAAAAACTTTCAGACTATCGAAGATTATGCCCCTTCTACTTCTGCGTAGTAATGGAAAATCTAGCCGGGCACAGGCACACTTCCAGCAGATTCCAGGCAAACAAGCTAGCAACCAGCCAGTTCGTCTATAAAGAGCGGTAGATGGACTGGATACAATCACCATGCGATCTTTCCAAATTAGGTAGGCTCATAATTACTCATAGGGGAGTTCTTTCTGTTAGGCGCGGCTAGAAACTACTAGTCGGACTACATGCTACTGCGGCAGAGCCAGCTCCCTGAGCAAATACTCCAGGAGGGTCCTCTGACTGTCAACTTCCACACGAGTATCATTGAACGTTGTTCTCAGCCAGGGAGATTTCGGTTCACCTGCATGTGCAAACCAATGACGACAGTGCTGGCTGCCTTGTTCTTTTCAAACTCCTTGCGTATGTCGTCCAGCTGGCTTCGCATCGTCGCCGTGACATTCTGAATACGACGGTCAAGTGTGCCATCGCCACTTTCCTTCAGCTTCTGCAAGCATCATCGGGCACCCTGGCCCTGCTGACGCTAATGTCAGCCTCAATGCCTCGAAAGAGGATATGCTTGAATAGCACCGTCGTCCGTATGCTGGAATGCCCCACCCCTCCGCAGCGACGGTTGCCTCACCGGTTTCGGAGACTTGAGACGCATTTGACATCAGCCGGGCCTGAATGAGGCGAAACCGGACGCAGGCGGTTACCGTTGAGAGGGGCTTGGCGTCTCGGCCGACAGATGGTGTTTGCAACTTTCCCTGGGCGCCTTGGATGGACTTTACGCTACCTCCGGGACCGAGTTTCTGTTTGGTCAGGGGCATCATGCAATAGATTCCGTACGAAGAGACGATCCGGGATGCTTGGTTTAAACCACCCCTGTAGAAAAAAGAAATTTGAAACTGAAGCACCTTACGGCACCGCAGCGATCCACTTTCGCCGCAAAGTGAGGCGGCGCTGGTATCAGTGGTTCTACGAGACGGAGCTGAATGAACTCGAATGGGTTTATGTTGCAGTATATCCACTCGCAGCCGACACCGGCCATTGCCCTGAGGTCCAGGATACGGTGCATATACCTCCACTTTGGCCACGCGGACAAGAAGGGCGGATATTCGGCTTTTTTGTTTCGTGCAACAGTATACCACGGCAGCGGCTCGCCCGATGCCCCGCAAAAGCATCGCGAAAATCAACCATCTCCACGCCGCCATCTGAATCGACGTTACGGCGTCGTACAGCACACCGTTTGAGGGCCATATGGTGATCGTCGGGACTGCATTCAAAGCCTCCAAGGCGCCTCACCGGTCTATGCCCTTTTTTGTTTCCGTCATGACCAATGGTCTCCACATTGTACGACTGATGCTTGAAGGTGGCGAACCGCAGGGGGGGATTCAGCCCGAGCAGGACATGAAATCCTGGTTCTCGGAGCGCTGTTGAGCTTCTCAGAAGACCGAGGGGGAGAACTTTCTGGATATGTGGAGTCCGTATTCTTCTGCATTCTACAACCTGTCGTCGTTGGGCCGTGCAACGTTGACTAACTGATCCGAGCCACATGCTGCGAGGGAGGGTAGCGGGATGGCTTCCCGGACGGTTTCCGTGCAACGTTCGTTGCTTTTGCTCTGGCGTCACCGATCGTCAGCGCCACTGCATCTTGGCTGCTCAATGCAGCGGATACGCGCTTGGTCGGCCTATTGCATTATCGAAGTAATGGCACAGTCAGCACCAGCCCATTCTCTCTCTCGTTAGTGGTCGGGTGCGCGGCCATGTCTTTGGTATGGATCCTCACGGCTCGGGCCGCAAGGGAAACCGGGTGGAAGAAAGTTGGATGTAGGGATCCCTGTATGCACATGGCCATTTGGAAGTCAGTGAAACCAAGCGCGTGTTATTGCCCTTTCTGGCCATGACTCACTTTTATTTCCGTTCTTTCCTACATATCTTTTTAGTGCAGCTGAACTTTTTACGATTTCCTTCCAAGACACAAAAATGAAATGTTCAAGGGGAATCTGTAAAACGGTCGTTCCCGACATTCACGATCCTGTGTATTCATTGGCGTTGGCATGCAATTGTGTTCCGTTAACTATCTTAGGCATGATACTAAGTTGTAGGGTAATTTTTCTGTATGTGACTGAAAAGAATACCTGCAACTTCGGTTTCATGGGTATTAAGAAGAGCACCTTCAAAGAAATTTTAGTTTCGTTCTTCGCCTCGCGGGACTGTACTTCGGTCTCAGGTGGGTGGCCACGCAAATGTATGCATGATACGTAAGACTCTACTAGAGGCTGATACAGTGCAGTTCAGAGCGGATATGATGACGAGCTTGCACAATGCGCACGCATTGGCATTATAGTCGGAGACTACGGCGAATGACTTCCTCAACGTCGAATTTCCAACAGGCGCTACAAATTCCCTCCATCAACCAGGAATAACCCTAAAAAGCGCAATCAGCTTTGTGGTGTATTCGTGAACTCAGTGCATGGCCAAGATTCCCTACTTAGTCTCATGCAGCGAGCGATAAATACTCGAGGTGACACATACTGCAACCCTCTCCACTCTATGAACAACACACACCGCTACATGCTTGAAGTCAGCTAGGAGCACACCCTGACCGGCGAATCGTCCAGAATGGACACGCCGCTTGTCAACCCTCGGGGGATCTACACTGGAAACTGGGGCCAGGTTACGCGCCTCCGCCGCAACGGCACCATTGTCGCTTACAACTATTTCCCCGGATTCAGAGGAAATGAAACACGATCGACAGCATCCGCGGGTCCTTGGTTTCTCGTTATTGGTCTCCATGGCCCATGTCGTGGGGTTGCATCCCGCGGCACTAGAGTGGAGATGGCGCAGCAACACCCTGCCCAATTGAGACCGTGAGATCATTTCTGTGCTCTGAGCAGGAAAAACGCGGTGAAAGCTGGTTGCAACTTCTAAAATCTGGCTTTATACTATCAAGCCAATGCGCTACTAACCATCTATAGAACCTTACTCGGCAGATTGAACTTCCAAACCGGCAGCGTAAGGTCCTTGGCGCTACAGTTTTACCTTAGGTAATTAATGCGAAGCTACTACCTACTACTCAAGTGCTATAGGAAATTACTAAGTCATCGGATTTTAACTTGACACCTATGGAGCCATTTTGAGCAGGTAGTGTTCACAAGTAAATTATTCGTTTAGTCGGTGTCTTATATTGTCTACATGGCGTAACTTCTAGAGTACGCAACACGTTACCAGGGGATCCTTCCATCCTTATTAATAAAGTACCCGGCATCGGCGTCCCGCTCCCCATTGATGATGCCTAGTATCCCACGCGCAGACTCTTTTGGGTCCTGGGCACCATTGTCCCTCATCTGTTGCTTCTTCTCCTCGCTGTCACCCCACGCATTCGTTGCTACAAACCCAGGGCAGTAGCTCCACACCTTCGCGCCCCACTCGCCAAACTGTGCCGTTTGACAGACGGTCAACATGTTCAGAGCAGCTTTGGACATTCGATACGTCACAGCTTGCTTGAACGTCCAGTCGAGGCCTTCTTCCCTCAACAGCGCCGTCGACCCAAGGGCACTACTGACGTTGATGATTCGAGGATCGTTGGACTTCTTGAGCAAATGGACAAAGGCATCAGTGACCAGGAGAGGGGCGAAAGTGTTGACGGGGAATTCCTCTTGCAGCTGATTGTGATAGGCTGTGTCGTAAGACATCAGTCCCGCATTGTTGACCAGCACATCGAGCTTTCCGAATTCGTCCTCGATAAATTTCGCTGCGGCTGCGATGGAGGCAGCGTTCTGGACTTCCAGCTGCACGGTAGAGACAGTGCCGGGGAAGCCTTTCGCTTTCAGATCATCCACGGCCTTCTGACCCTTGATGGCTGACCGGGCTCCAACGATGACATGGAAAGATGAAGAATGCTCAGCAATGACAGTGGCGCTTGCAAATCCAATGCCAGCATTCGCCCCTGCGTAAATACTCAGCCACCGAATCTCTGAAGACTTTGCAAGATGGAGTAACAAATACCTGTAATCAGAACGACTTTTCTCTCTGCAATCATGTTTGGCTTCGAAGGGCTGCAAGGATGAGTATTTGGTGAATGTTGTCTCCCTGGGACGTCCTGGAGAGATTATATATGCCCATGGTTGCGCGCCGCATTACCAATCTCTGACCACACAATGCGCTGATGAAATGAACACCGGCCCGAATCTATGCTGAAGACCAGTCATCTCTTGTTCATGACTGCCATGATGTGGGTCTTCTATCGGAGTTTCCGTGCTCTCTGGGCCCCTCGAAACGTCCGAGAATCCGAGTCGGGATCGTAGACTGGTTTTACAACTGACACTACGTGGTGCACGCTCCGACATCCGACCATGATTTCAAACATTTCAGCGGAGCATTGGAGAGTAGTGCAGTTCATTGCCTTGTCAAAGGTGGCGCCATGATTGATGAAAGTTGCGTCAATGCGGGCAGGATGCGACGACATGCCACCGTGGTGATAGGTTACTCGTAGGGTTATTAGGACGTAAGCATTCAGCCTCGCTGCGAAGAAACTGGTATGTGTTTCGCTATTAAGATGTTAGTGATCAGCCTGTCTTGCCGTCTTGGCTCGGAGCTTCGGCTCTAGATAAAGACGAGCAACACGTGACACTTCGTTCGGAGGCCGGACCGGAGGCCGACTCAATCCGAATCGGCATCCGTTCATTCTCCATTACTTCGGCTCTTGCGTGCACTGCGAATCATCTATAATATTCCTGGCACCCAAAGTCTGTAGTAGTGCTGATTCTTCAGAACTTAGAAATAAACAGTCATTTTATCGTTGCATGGGAACGTTTACCTGTACATTTCTCCCATCAAAGCTGCATGGCAGTACGTTTTTGCAGACTGGAAGGTTTCAAGGGAAGATAGTAGGATGTGCGATGGGACCGATCCCTTAACACTGGTTTCATTATTTTCTATTGCTTTGTTGACGTCTTATCACATGATATATTAGTCTTCAGCATAGTCAACTCGTTCCCGAATGCGTTTAAAATACGGCTGTTACGTCGAGCGCTACATTTGACCTAAGATCCCAGCCCTGTCCTCCCTTAATACATTTTTCTCCTTCGTCTTCTTGGTATTCCGAATGTTCGACTCCAACCGTTTTTACGACTACTCTAGCAAGACGCCCAACAAATCTGCCCTAGTCGTAGATTCTTATTGCGTCGGGCTTATGTCCAAGCAGAGTCTACATGATTACTATACTACTATCTGCGAGTACTCTTTACGTAAATTGACTAACGAAGACGTTGTGCTCAATTCCCTGCCCGGAGCTTGCCCGCGGCTGTAAGAAGAGTCAGACATGTTTTGCTATGAAGATGGTTTTATCCCTTCGTTATACAACGTAATAGGCATTAATTCTAAGCGTAGCATTATGAACGCTAGCACCGGAAAACATTTTATATTAAGCAGGCCGTGGTCAAATGCCTCGCTTAAATAGACTATTCGGTTATCGATTACCTTATATGCTTTGGCCAGATCGGATTGTTTGTAAGCTATGAGGCTTATAGATTGCATCTAAAATTTCTGTTCTCCTCTTGAGAGGCTCACTGCTCTTGCTAACGTCAGTACAACGAATGCCTAGCCATCTAGCGCCCCCACATTTTGCTTTAGCTTATAAAGCGCCCGTATACGTGGCTATGTCGTGACTTCTACGGCAATTTCAGGTGAAGAGAATCATGCCACGACTCTAAGATGCTCGATTGGTAATCATTAATGGCTTGTTGAACCGCCGTCCAAGCACTTGGTGCCTGGGCACCACTTAAAATAATTGCAACCCATTGCAGATCCCGGATATTAGGATTCTCAGACGGAGTTAGCGACCAACCGACGAATAAGGTGTTGATGTTAGTCATCTCATCGGGCGCGATCAGGCTGTCTTGGCTCGGTGCTTCGGCTCTAAACAAGGACGAGCTGTTGCTCGTGATCAGCGGCTCCCGAATCCGAGTTAGCATCCGAGTTTGCGAACGCCGGCCAATGAGAAACTTGCGAATGATTATTTACAAGACTAGAATTTCCTAATTGGGAGAAATGATGGACTACCCGCCCGATCGGCCGCGTCACGGACAAACGGCAGCGATACCCCTGATAGCAGACCGCCAAGACCCCACTGCTCGGCACGCTGGGTACGGGATGGTCCCCCTCTATGCATGAGCGTTGCGGAGTTAGGAAGCACAGTATTGCAAGTGCTCGAGCAACCACCAAGAAGCTCCCGGAGGTCGGAATCCGACTCAATTTAGATCGTGGTCAGTTCTTTGACTTCTATGGTTGTTGCGCACACTGCGTAGGTAGGTATATATATTGGTGAATAGGCCTCTGATGAAAGTGCTGCTCAACAATTGAACACACTTGTCTGAGAATCATCTGGAGAACACTGCAAAAACAACTTGCTCGATCTCAATTTTGGTATTGAACTACATATTCCTTGCAGCTGCCTTACTCTTACCAATTGCAGGAAAACATGGCTACCGCTTCTAACATTTGTCTCACCGGCAACGAGAAATTGTCCTTTGCCATCACGCCTCTGAGGCTTGACTCGGCCAGAAAGGCATCGGAACTTCTGAACGAGAACCATGTCAAGTGGGACACTTATCTGAACGACCAAGGTCACCACGTGTGTTCAGGTCATCTTGTTCTCATCCGTGCTGTATACTAAGACTCGGCTCCGCAGAATCACCTGCTCCACCACATCCTCACTCTCTACGCCCTTGGAGCCACCCCTGACGAGATGCAAGCCGCCTACGACGAGGAGGTCAATTCGCAGCGAATCGCCTTCCCGCCCTACCAGAAGATCATTGACGCACTCCAGACCCCTGCCGGCTTCAACAAATACCTCGGCGACTACACGCAGTACACCAACTACCTGGTCTACTTCACAGCCGAAGTCGAGGCCAAGGGCGTGCCCAGGGTACTGGATGAGTACCTCTTCGCGGGCGACGAGCGCGCCAACGACCTGCTCTCGCGCCTCTTCGTCGGCTTCGGCCACGCCATGATCCACCTCGGCTACGGCATCGAGTTCCGCCAGCCCGCCATCGTGGCCGAGGCGCTGGCGCAGGCGGCGGTGCACGAGCCCTGGGGCAAGGATTTCTTCGAGGCGGCCGAGCGTGCGGGAGAGGCGCACAAGGCTGCGACCCCCTCCGGTGATGCTCACCCGTCCATGCTCGAGCTGCTGGAGGAGACGCGTCAGCAGATCTTGCAGCAGCCGGAGGCGGCGAACTACGGGTACAGAGACAACTGCATCAAGTACGGCATCGTGCATCTCGCATCGGAGCGCCTGCTGCCCGTCTTGGCGAAATGGGTCGTTCGGAGCGATGAACTCGCGCAGAAGACGGCCGAAAACATCGACGCTTCTGGTACGTTCCCGCTCTTCCTCCCATCTTTCCACCTCCCTTCTACGCCGCCTTAACTCCACCTCCCCTCTACACCGCCTTAACTCCGCCTCCCCCTCACACTCCGCCTTAACCCCACCTCCCCTCCAGACTCGACACCCCAACTGACACCTTCTCCCAAACAGTCTTCTACAACACCGCCGCCCAGCACCCCCCGCACATCCCCAAAATCGACTTTTTCTACCTCCACTCCACCACCGTCTCCGTCCACTTCATCGACTTCCTGACCAACCCCTGGCTCTCCCCCGCCGCGCGCGTCCGCCTGCTGGAGTGGAAGGGCCGCTGGGACCTGGCCAACTACGCCTCGCGCGGCGCCGCCCCGCTGCTGCGCGACGACGTCGCCACGTACCCCGCGGACCGCGATGGCTGGGACAGCGTCATCGCGCGCGCGAACAGATACATTCATCCGGAGGATGGTGGACATGCGGCGAAGATGATGCGGGCGATTGTGGCGGGATGGAGGTTTGTGGAGGGGGTGGAGAGGAAGGGTTTCGCGCTGGAGTCGGAGGAGATGTGGTTGAAGGCGGCGTCGCTGGGGATGGATTCGGTGGAGGCGGGGTCGCCGGTGTGGGTGAGGGGCGCGGGGTTTGAGGAGGGGTGGAAGGATATTCCGTTGAGGGAGGGTAAGGCGAACTTGTGATGAGGCGATTGGCGGTTGCTGGCGTCTTTTGAGATATTTTGAGATGTACGCTCGTTTATAACAAGAGTATTTGCTCGGTACCAAATTTCGCTATGTACTAAAGTACTATGTCTCAATTTCTTTTTCCAATGTGACCCACAGAGAACCAAAGTAGAAGTAGCATGGTCATTGATCGTATCATTTTCAAAAAAGAAACAAATCTTGAATTACTAATATCCCATCATTACTCCAGTCGTCAACTTTCGCGATAGTCCGCATATAAAATTAGTCTACGTCTTCCGAAGAGTCCCGTCAGTCTGAAACATCAACTCAAACCATTTCCGCGAGATTAGCTCACAAATTCAACCACCATCCGAGGATACACGTAGCTACAAAAGCCTTCAGTATTCGCCCATCTTCTTGCACAGCTCAGAGCCTTTTGAAAACATGTAGGCACTTCTACATGATTATGATTTGTCGAGTTTCAGCTGATTCGAATGGGTGTCCAGCCGATTTTGCCACCACAAAGAGGCCAATCCGCATGAAGGTCTCTTCGTCCGTTTTATTGTTCCCTTTAAGCTCTTTATAGGCTTTCCTTAACAGAAGACTGGCTCTTTGTGTCAATTGCAGCATGAGAATTGGGTCGTTGCAGTGCTTCGGCGTACTGGGAATCCCATCCTCTGTGTCAAACCAGCAACTAGCTCGTAGGGGTAAAGACCGGTTCTTGAACAGATCGGAGACGATGTCGTATGTGTACTCAAAGGATTCTTTGGTACAAAGGCTCCAGTCAATCTGTACCATTGGCGCCTCGATGATCAAAAGGACGGAGAGACCACTCCCTTTAAGCCGCTCATTAGGATGGTCAAACCCCACTTCGTGGGGATGCCCACTGGCTTCAAGAACTCTGGCAGTGCTCACCACATCTTGGGGCCAGTAGTGGACACAGCGTCCCTCGCCGAAAGCCCATGACCACGTAGGAAAATGTTTCTGAGCGTCTCGAGGATGGGTACGGCTGTAGGCGATACCAAAGAAGGCCGCGTATAAAATCGGTAACCCATAGACCAGCAATATACCTTCCGCCAAATGCTTTGGCACTGCTTTGAGCCAAAGCATCTAGAGCCCTGAGTCTGTCGCCAGGGTAGGTCAAGCCGAGGCTGGAGAATAGTTCCACCGTGCGATACCAGTCCGAGCGCTCATCCGTCTGCTTTTCCAGAGCTGTACAACGTTCTAAACCCGACTCCCAAACTATTCTTTCTTTACATTGCATGTAAACCTGTTCAGTACGTAGGGGGTCTTCTCGGGCTTGAAGAACTAAGTTCCGTGGTGCCGATCGGATTTCTTGGAGTATCCACGCTCGACGATGAGCTGCAGAATTGAAGTGCCAGGAATTTGGATAATTCTCAGGATTCAGGCCACACATATTGTAGAATGCCTCGCTGGCAGGCCACCCGATTGTAAATTCTGTAGATTCATCCTTGGAGTGATAATCCGGAAATCTACCGGCAGTCTCGTGTGATGGTTGAAGTGAGACAGATGCATCAGGCACTCCAGCAACAATGTTCAAATATGAGTTGGTGTATATCGAAGGCATCTCCTTTACCATCATACTCCAGTCGTGGGGATCGTCTTGAAAAGTGCAGAGCCTGTCCACCCAGAGAAATCGAATTCCCAGACTCTTAGTAAGTGTGATTGCGTCCATAATGACTGAAGGAATTTCTTCAAATGGAATACTTGAGCAATACTGCTCCATGTTGACACTTTTAGTGAAGCCTCGTTGTCGTTCCATTCCCCAACAATACGATAGCGTTGTATAACGCGGGGGAGCGTCGAGAGATAGATCAATCGTAAGAAGGCGTGGGTTTCTTACATCGTCTCCAACCTGTATAAGGCGAAAAAAAGGCAGTCGGATCTTGGCTGTCCGCGTGCAGGAATTGTGTTGGGTTTCGCACGTTCGTAGCCATTGAGATACTTTTGGGATGACGGCTCCGTTCGTGGCAAAATATTTCGGAGGTGTGACCAGACTTTTGTGAGTACTCACACTAGCTATATATCCCTGTCAGTGCCAGGATCGTTTTCAGCGTTCCTTATCAACTTACCCGAGAACTCAAAGCTCAGTCTTCCAACCAAATTGAGGCATTGAACTACCAGGAATGGGTCTCCAGTGGGATCTGCATATAGCATAATGTTGGATGATTCCGCCTTTGATGCAATAGTGTTGCTTGCGGTAATCTCTGCCTTGCTTGTGTCCGCCTCCGTTAGAATCGGCAATTGGTTGGACCGTCTGGAAATCCACTGGTATACAAGTGAGTTAAGCAGCAAAATACACATCGGGCAGCGCGAACCAGCGGAAACTCGAAGGTCTTGCAAGCTCCAGCGGTGACGTTGTGGATCCTTGAGATTCGCAAGCTTTATTTCCTTGCAGGCAATACATGGGCCTACCTGTTTAGGGTGTTTGCTTGGGGTGCCGCCTTGCTGTCGGTGCGACTTTGGTGGTGATAATGGATTGAAAGGCGTGGGAGGCTGAGGATATGTCATGGAGCGGTAAACGTGGGGAGTTGAACCTCTGCTCTCAAGTAACAAGGATTCGATCTTGGATTTATGAACGTCCCTGGAATCTTCGGCGTGGAAATACCAGTGATCAATGGCATACTGAAATAATGGCCATTCACCGTCGACATCCGAGTCTGTTGCTGCCGAAACTTTGCGAGTACCAACATGCACTACGTACGCGAGCAAGGTTTCAGCCATCGTCAAGGCGGAATCATCCTCAGAAATGCTAAAGAGCTTAGCTGAACTTTTCTGGATGTTGTAGCCGAGAAGATACTCTCTGACGCTCGAATGAGCAAGATGTATCCTGGACGACTCAGAAGGAAGGCAATTTCCTGGCCAATCTCCAGCGACTCGGTCACTGTCAAAGGCCATATCATCTTCAGGGTCGTCGGAGTGGGTGAAGCCTTCGAACACAATCAAAGGAGTACAGATGTCGATAATGTTATGGGAGTTCAACAATTCGACCGTCCCATCGAAATACGGCTTTTCCTGTGACTTGACCGGGATTGTGTGGGCTAATTCAGACAGGGTTAAAGGCCTTTTAGACAATGTAACCCATTCAAGAATGCGTCTGACAATCCATCGCTCTTCTGATTCAACTGTATTCAAAAACAGCTCGTATGTCTCATCCAACGTCTTCGGAAGGTTGTCCAGGAGTTTATTAAGATCCTTTCGGGTTCTGCAAGCTTCGACTTTTGAGAGAGGAACAGAAATATAGCGGAAGCTGTTTCTAAAATCAGCGCGGTGATGACGGAACGGAGGAAAGATGGTCCATACATGCCCTCTGCGCTTCTCACTAATTCATTCACAATTCGCTGCTGGTCTTCTTCCGCCCACCTTCTCATCCCTTTTTTGAGTTTCAACCTGAGATGGTGCTCTATATCCAAATTTACTTCGGCACTTCTAACTTCCATGAAGGTGACATCGGCCTCAGATTTCAGAGCGAGGAGGGCGGGCTGGACAGACGGAAGCTCTCTGCTGCTCACAAGCAGGTGTACCCCGGGTAGACACCAACCAGTAAGTGTTTCAATGAACTCTAGAGTATCTTCGAGCTCTTTGCTTTCATCTAATGCATCGATGATGATGAAAACAGAACGGTGTAGCTCCAGAGTGTCTTTGAGTAGAGAGTAAAGTTCGTCGAAGTATGGCTCTCGGTTACCTTGATTCGCATTCTTGTAAAATTTTTCGACCCTCCTTCGTGTAATGTCAGTTGACGCCCCGATTTGATGGACAAGGCTTCTCAACAAAATGTCGAAGAGCTGTGTCTGTGGCTCGTTAACTGTGATATAGTAATGAGCTACTACGACATCCGCTTGATCGCATTGCTCGTGTATCAATTGTCGGGCGACTGAGGAGCTGAGTAGCTGTAAGTTGAATTCAAACTGATGGAATGTGAAATTTGTACCATAGAACTGTCTTGCCACAGCCCACTATACACTGTCAGCAGTCATTCAATAGACACGAGGCTCATTGGGTTTACTCTTTCCGCGTAGCCATATTATCGAATTGGGGCTTTGTTTCCATCTTGCTAGTTCGGCACTTTCTATGAGCCACCGACCTGTGCTTTGATCTTTTCTCTCGCGTTGGATCCGGTTGTATAGGCTGGTCTGATCGAGCTCAGGGTTGGGCATGAAAATCCAAGACCTCATCTTAGACCACTGCTCATCTGCAGCCTCATGGTAGTCTAGAAAAGGTGAGTACAATATGTTCAATTTTTTATTAACGCACTCACGAATTGTGTTGCCATATTGTGCGTACTGAGGGCCAGAGCCTTAATTAGTAGTCCTAATGCCACTGTAGCTACTTGCTCCCCCTAGCGATACCATGGTGATGCATCCAGTGCGTTGGACAGATCATCAAAGCGAACAAGGAGAAATCTCTGACAGATGTCTGCACAGTGGGATGTGGCCCTCACGCATTCGCACTTATGCCCGCCCTTGTGTGCCCCATCAGAGATTTGCGTTACCCGGCGGATATGAGTCATCCGCTGTGGAGAGCTTCAGCCGTGGGGAATAGGAAAACAAACGCGCCCTCGAGGAGATCTGCAAAATTTTCACTGCGGGGCAATTGGACATATCCTAGGCACCCATGCCGGTTGATCACGGAAGGTGCTGCCCCGAGACGAAACTGTCTCCATACATAAGCGACTTATGGCCCCCACCCAAATGGACCACAGCCATCAATCATGATTGGCGCAGCAAGGATGAGATAACGCAAGCCCTAATCATCCAAGTCACGCCACAGCTTGGGTTCGTTACTGACGACACCAAAGCTCTTCTCTTTCAATACCAGTCAACAGGAACATGGCAGAAGCTGCAGGACTCGGCATCGGCGTCGTCGGCCTTGCCGGCTTGTTCAGTACCGCCGTCCAGTAGTTCGAATACGTCCAGATCGGAAAAGATTTCGGAATCGATTTCCAGTCAGCCCAACTGGAACTTGACATCTGTCGGCTGAGAATCCTTCGATGGGGTGATGGCGTGGGGCTCACAGCAGTGTCTACTGAGGCGCGAGCTCTACCAGCCACAGTTGGTGGATCGGCCCAGGACATTCTCTTGGCTGAAAGGACTCTGGGGCAGATCAACGCTCTGTTCGAGAAGATCGACGTCGCATCAAGGAGGTACATCTCTACGCATACTGCAAGCACCGTCTACGATCCCGATCATGACATGGACCAGAAGCACATGAATCTGCGCCAGATCATGCAACATCTGGCAGGGAAACGGCAACGGACCATACCTGTTAGAAAGAAGTTTCAGTGGGCAGTTCACGGAAAATCCAATCTTGACAGGCTCATCTCGGATGTCAAAAGTTTGACTGATGCTTTGACAACAACATTCGAGGTGACCAAGCCCAAGCAGCAAAGCCTTGCTGAGATTGAAGTCGAAAAGTTTCAAGATGATAGCCTTCCTGAGCTCGAAGCCACGTCGAGAGAATTCGACCCGATCTTCAACCAAGCGGCCGGGAAGGAAATCAAAACGCGGCCAAGCTATGAGAATCAGAAATTCGAAGTACTGGACGGTGCAAAAGCTTTAAATGGCCATTTTGTGGACAGCGGCTACAATGGCCCGAACATCACATTCGACTACACCTTTGAGGACTGGAAAGCTTCGGGAGAAGGTAGTAGGGTGCACAACGGAACAAAGTTCGGCGGGAAGGATCCTTTCGATTGAAAACTTGTTTGCTCAACATGTCAATCTACTCAAGTTTACTCTATTTAAGCAATATGTTTTCCCACTGCTGTCGAATAAATGGCAATTTCTCCAAGAGCCTGATCAATCAATACGAGCGCTATGCCAGCCCCCACTCTTCAGTGGTTCCGACTCCAGCTGAAGTCACGAGCACTGTCGGGTGCATGTGGTGCAGGCAGCAGCAAACAACCTTCCTTTAGCTTGCTGACCGACAAGGCTGCCGTTTTGGGGGCTCTACGCCATTAAACCCGAAATGAGTAAATTGACCGATGCAACAACGGAAATGTTGCTGTCGTTGTCAACGATCAGACTAAGCAGAGTTTAGACGAAGTAGTCATATAGTTAATGCTTTCTGCAAAGGAAGAAGTGCTGAGCTGACGTGCTTGAACGCCAGGATGTGTGAAGAAGCGTAGGATTCCCCACTCATTCAACTGCCGGTCATTCTTCATCAGTTTCTTTTTGGCATTCGGATGCTTTCTTCCCACCACAATGATAAATTCCAAACTCGTCAACCTGGTGACCCAGTTCTCTACGACTCCTTCAAGAATATTTCCCTATCCTTTTTAGCAGCTTCAAGCCGGTTCCAGTGAACATCGAATGGAAAGCAGCCCACGGAAAAGGCTCTCTACTGCAGGCTGTGTGGGTTGATATATGGATATCTTTCTAGTAATCCACCCATGGATGATATCCGCAGTCTGGGGGCGATATTCCTGTCATTACGTCAGAAGCCTTTTGCTGAACCTTTATTATTTAATACAAGCGATGAAGCAATAAAATATAGACTAGCGTTTTTGTATTTTAGTATAGTATGTAATAAAGCAAAGAATATATACGGTATTATTCCATGGCCGTTCTTTTTAACTTGGTGACATACTCGAAAGTGGAACAGGGACAAGTCCCGTAGCGGCAGGTAAGTTACGACTCAGTAAGGGTAAGGCGGAAACGTTATACAGAGATTTTAGACTACCCAGTCCTGGTTACAGCTGCAATATCTCCCGTTTTTAACAGTATTATTATTATTACGTTGATCCAAGCTCTAAGTCAAATACGTAAGCATGAGAGGCTTTTGTATATGCAAAGCCAGATTGGAAAAGCAACAACCGAGCAAGCATCTCTTTACAGACAAAGAACATCTTACCCAGCTACCAACGCCGTCGTATACTGGAAAGGAAGTTTGCAATTCGTTCAGCAATTGGAGGAAGATGGGGTTGCAGGGCTACGACAGTCCCTGTTTCTGGAGAAGAATATCCAACCCAACAACGGAATCCTGCCTGTCTACCACCACAGGATCCGTCACTCTTGACTTTCTAATGTTATCTTCACCTATACTCCACACCCTTTTAAGAATCGCAGAGACCCTCCGCACAAACCCATTGTACGACACGTTCCACAGATCGTCCAAGACCTTCTCGAAACCATTCCTATGCTCCTTTCGCAGTGCCGCCACACCAATCACCAACAAAGGCCAGCATAACGGCTCGGCAAGATGATAAGACATATCTCCATGCGTCTCCACATCATGCGCAGAAACGAAAGATCGTCTGGACAGTAGCCTCCACGCTTCATGAATCCTGGTTTGGATATCAGGATTCGCTGCGGTAGTTCCAGGATGCATTATCTTGGTGAGCATAACGTCCAGTGCCAGAATGTACAGGCGTGGAGTACAGTCCTCAGCCAGGAAGGGATTGGCAACGTCCTCGCCGCCGAAGTGAAGGAAAGAGGCTGCGTCGAAGAGAGCCTTGATCTCAATGATTCTGTCATGGCACGCCTGGGCCTGAGCCATGTCTAATATGCCAAGAGGGGTCTTGCGTGCCAGAAGCGTGATTTGGTATACGAGCGAGTACAGTCCGGGTATGGGTCGGAGGAATGATGAACTGGGGAAGGGGTCAACATCCTGGGGACCAGGGTGAACTCTTTGTACATAAGCGTCCAGTCCCTCCATATAGTTGTTTGTCGAGAGCCTTTGCATGTCTGGTTCAAAGATGGCTCTCGTAGCGATGTGATAAACGGCCAAATCAGCTTGCTGCCTAAGAAAAGCCATTCGAGCCTTCGATCCGCGATTGGCCGCGAGGTTTGGCGTAAGCGCCTGCAAGAAGGTACAAGAAGAGTAGAAATGCACCATGAGAGAGTCTTGGCGGTCTGACAGCCTTTCTTCAAAAAGTCCAGCGAAAGTGACTGCGCAAAGAACTGGATCTTCTGGCAATGTCATATTGGCTACACTGTTTCGGATACCTCGGATTGCCTGTCCGTAGTGTTCGAGAGCAGATGTGCTGAATTCTCTTTGCCTCTGAGCAAAGTGATGTACTACTAACGCCAGAATAGCATCCATGAGCCATGGCACTTGCAGTGCAAGGGATAAGCAGTGAGAGCTGTCTCGGTAGAAGGGATGAGAGCGCCCATCACAGAGCGTTGGACCGAATATCGAAACGAAATAGGCAAACGTGGATTTCTCGCTTGTAGAACGGAAGCCGGAGTGTCCCGCAATGTTCCGGGATGGCGGAGGAGTCCAGTGTGGAGGATTTGGTGATCTGCGGCGTAGCTGTGCCGGTTGAGCTAGTAAGGTATGCTGATATAGCTGCAGGGAGTCGGGAGCAGAATCACGCCATATGCACTCCGCATTAAGAACGGAGATATGTCAACAACATCTCTAATGTCCGCTATCCACGGTCTATGGCTTCTCACCGAAGGGATTGCTTAAAAGTATAGCGGATGATGCGAGGATCCGGCCTTCCGTATGTACACCGAAAAAGTGTTTGAAGGAAATGGTCTTCTGTCATTGGTTGTTCGATCAAAGCATCCTCGCGCTTGCGTCGATCATTCAATCAGACTTCTTTCCGCGCTCGTATCGGTGCCCAATCAGACTTGTTTCCCCTATTAGTGGATCACTTGCTTAAATGTCTGGCTCATGCTAAATGAATCTTGCATGAGCTCCATGCTTTGCTGCATTAAATTGGGACCGAGGCTGGCTTTGAACGGAACGAAGCGGGGTGCATGAGCGGCGGTTGGCGTGAGTCGCCACGGCGTACTCGAGTACATGTCGACGGTGTCGTCCTGCGTTTCGTTGGGGTTCGGGCTCAGCGCCACGTCTTCAGTGGAGTACGCTTGTATCTCGCAGGAAGTAAGTCAACTCGGAGGCGTGCTCAACGGATCACATGTTACCATTGAGTACAGACGAGCACGACTGCGTCCCATGTACAACCAATACGTGGGAAAAAAATTGGATCAAACTTATTTTGAGTTCAGTGCCTTCCGGGTTTCCACTTGTCTCAAGATGTAACAAGGCTTTGCTGATACGACGCAGTACTTCTCGATAGGCTGAGTCTTTGGTGTAACGGATACAATGCCCACCAAAAGGATGGGTAAAGAATATTGTGCCATCTCATGACGCAACTGGGCGATACATTACTGCCTTTTAAACAGGATTCTTGTACATTCAGCAGTTAAAGGTCTACTCTGCATACCATCTTTGTTCTTCCTTCTCTACTGAAATTCTAAATACGTCTTGAAAAGGTATGAGCCAAATGGCATCTGGGTAATTACATATGAATATGTTACGCGATTTCACCTAAGGCTGACCCACGCTCAAGCCAACAGAATTATCCATATCTTCACACCCATTCGCGTGGCCGCCCTTAGGATTCGACGATGAATTGTCCTGCAATAAACCTATATCACGTTTGAATTCTCGAAGCCAATCGGCATTATCAGCTGGAGTTTGGTTCCATGGGTCATCGCTGGCAGGCGTGGATTAGCGACCTTCGCTTTGGACAGGACAAGAGCATGACAGACGACGACATGTACTTACTCATCGAACATGATCCATCGCGCCTGGTATTGAATCTCCTCATCCGTAGGTACATGGCTATTCGGGTTCCGGGCGGACATGGTGCTCGCGACAAAGCGGGAGAGCTCTCGGGCGAGACGTCTGTAACAGTTGTCATCGCTAAGAAAGAAGGGAATGGAAGTTTCCACCCAGTGGCCAGCGTCAGATCCGATTGCAGAACCGCCGCTAGCTGCCGTGTCGCTGAGATTGACAGACGTCATGGACATCGGCTCTCTGCATGGCGAACCATCGCTCGGAATGGTCGAGCCGCTATTGAACGTAGTGGCGGGACAGTGTTGGGCCGACGAGCCGTCCACAGGATCGAGACCCGCACGCTGACGAAATGGCGCAAGCCAGTGCGTTGAGCCATTGATCAGCCCGGTCAATAAGCCGACGAATGTCTCTGAAGGATTTGGCGACATTGCTTCCATGCGCCCGATGATGCTGCATGCTTCTCGCTGGAGCTCGCCATCTCCTATCCCAAGGTTGAGCAGATTCAATGTCTCGGCATACTCGCGTAGCTGGGCCTCCATGTTGCATGCTTCAAAGATTCTATCTTTGCCGACAATAATGAGTTGAGTAATGCGGGACTTTGCGGCGGCTTTCATGGGGCGGATGCGTGCTTTCCTGGTGATTTCCTCCGAGGACATGAGGACATCGCGTAGCCAAGATGGTGCCGGTGTCGTAGGGTCTCGTGAAAGCAGGTCGGAACCGAAAATGATACAACAAGCCTCGTACTGGAGCTCTTCATCTGAAGGACTCCGGTGGTTTGCATTGACGTAGTTGGCTACGAAGTACTCCAACTCCAACTGGAGCAACTCAAATGCACTAGTCGGGGTTTCGGGCGGTCCTTTCTGCGTAGTCCATGGCCAAGGCGAGTTCCGTTCATACTGGATCAGGTCTACAAGTCGGCTGTTAGCCAGCTTCGGAGGCAACGCTGAGGAACACTTACACGGAGGCATAGAGTTTTCTATCATGGCAAGCACGGGAGCCTCGAACCCCCAGCCACCCTGCCAATCGGCAATCGATTTTCCGTTTTTAAAGTGCTCAGCCAGATGGTTTCCTCGATCAGTCCACGTGCTGAAAACGATGCCACAAAAGCCGCAACGGGACCGAATGTCTCGGCTTTCGCACTTCCATTGCTCCATCGGCCACTTCATAAAATTTGCGTTGTGCACTAGCTTCAGGTGTTGTCGTAGATGATCTTTCCGATAAAATGTCCGATCCTCTAGCGGGCGCTCCTGGCAGGCAGCGGAGTCATGGTTGTTGAGATGGTTCTGATCCGGATTCAGTTCTCCGCAGTAGACGCAAACCGACACTGAATTGTCATTCACCATCGTGGGCCCGCATGGTGAGCACTGCCATTGCTCAAGCGACAGGTGTAGTGACTTTTCGTGCCGCTCCCAATTATGCTTGCTTTTAAATGTCTCGGTGCAGAATGTGCACTGAAAAAGATGGAAAGCTTGAGATAAAGAGTGGGTACCCTTTTCTTTAGGCCTGTTACAACCACGCCGTCGTCGTCTACGCTTAGTAGTTTTTCTGAGGTTGTCGACTGGTAGAGGCGAGGATTCGGAAGTTTGGGAGTGAGCGAAGGAGACGGAGCTTCTGCTAGAATGTGAAGTGCCTGCACTGCTGGCAGACAGGTCGTTGTGGAGCGAGCTATCCAATGTGAAGGTGTGGTGTGAGTCGTTTATATCCGTTGGGACGGCCGACACTGCGCGGGCAATTGCGGAGACGCTAGCGGGTTCATGCTCGGGCGGCGAGTTCTGCCATCGCTGTAAAGGGTTCATGTTTTCAAAAGGGGCAGGAGAATCGCATCGGCGGGGTATGCCGATGGAGGGAGAACGTATTGTCGCGCTCTGCTGAGATCGGAACTTCATGCGTCGGCGCGCGTTTGCGAACCAAGTTGCAATTTGTTGCTTGCTAAGTCCTGTTTGTCTCTCGAGAATCTCTATATCTCCAACAGTAGGGTATGGTGTTTGCGCATGGCTAAAAAACCAAGCTTTCAATACCCTGATTGAGTTTGAGGAAAACCGCTTTCCGATCTTGGGAAGTGCTGTTACGTCAGCACTTTGATGCTGTTTGCTGCTATTGGATTCGCTATCCGGGAGCTCAATCGGCTGGTGGTTCCCCATGTACGAAAGTGGAATGGTGTTGCCGCGCTCGTGGATCCCTGGGTGGACAGTCTGCATTGTGTTGTCGTTGAGCCTGTGTGGTAGATCGAGTTGGCTCGAAGACTCAGTGGAGGCTGGGCCATCCTGTTGCGGTGGCGCAAGGCCTGGTAACAATGACCACCCCGAGTCCTTGGATTGCTCAGGATCCTGAAGAGAATTCGTCCGCCGGTTGAAAGTGTCGAACTCCGGGAGTTGATCCATATCAAGAGGGATGGCCAAACCGATGCCAGAAGCTGCCCTCAGCTCATCGAACAATTCGTCATGGCGTCGCTCCATCATACCTCACCGTTCATTCGTGTCACCGTCCAAGCCTGCACTATACAAACTGTAGGAGAATGGGTAGGCTTCGAGCCGAGGATTGGGAATCATGCATAGCGAGGTCTGGCAACAAAAGACCCACAAAAACCATGTCAATATCGCCCTTGGGAGTAAAGCTCCGAAGTCGGACCCGCTTGTGCGGGCCGGAGATTGCGGGGCTGCTAGTAGATCATGTGAAGCCCGTGCTAACTTTTAAGTGCCGATAAGACGCCGGCAATGCGCCCAAGACGTTCGTTTTTGCCGCAAACATCTAGGCGGTCCTATTCCTAGCCTATCGGTTCCGGTAGAGGTTAGGAATAATTTCGATCTATATGGATGCTCCTTGGCTCAGACGTTTATTCATAGTCGAAGAAATAGATATCTCGTATTCTTTACCGCGGAACTTGAGCTTAGCGGCGTCCGAGCTTAGCTGGTGGGTGAAGAAGGGCGAGGGGCCAAAGAGATTGCTACTGTCTTCAATACCGCCCGCATTCAGCAAGATGTCTGCTGATTTTTTCAAAAACACCTTGACAGATTTAGACACCTGTAGTAGGATATAGAATTGAATCAGAAACTCAAAATTAACTATCTAATGATAATAAATAGCACTACTTGAGCTCGACTTTCAGCTGCTCAAACAACCTCAACGCCCTCAAATACTCTTCCGCCTGCGACTCGGCATTCTCAAGTTTCTGCTCCTCTATCTCCCTCACTTCTTCGCTAGCCTTCGTCCTATATTTCTCGCTCTGCATAACACTCTGCTGCCTCTTCACCACCTCATTAGCCTTCCCAAGCTTCTTCCTCGCCTTCTCAATCTCCACATCAATATCCACCTGACCCTCAAGCTGCAAAAACACCGTAGCCGTCCGCGCCACCGGGCTCGGCACGCAGCCCGCCGGCCTATCGTCGTCCGCCCCCAGCAGCGTCAAGCACGCCACCTTCCTCCCCACCAGCGAGCGGATCGTGTAAAACTGCTCCCCGCAGACACTCGCCGCCGCCTCATCGAACAACTGCAGATAGACCACGCCATCCTGCTTAACCGCATACTGATCCAGCAACGACCGCACCGCCTTCGCCACAGCCAGCAACAGCTCATACGCCTCCGCCGCAGCGCGATCATCCAGACCCACATCATACGCCGGATACGCAGCCACCATAACCGACGCCGTCTCATCCCCCGGCCGGCGCGGCAGCCGCTGCCACATCTCCTCGGACAGGAACGGGAAGACCGGGTGCACGAGCCGCAATCCGGCGTCGAGTGCGTCGTACAGCGTGTGCTGCGCCGCAAGCATTTCTTCCTCGGTGCCGCGGAGGAAGACGCGTTTGGTCTTCTCGATGTAGACGCGGCAGAGGTCCGTGTCCCAGAACTGGTAGAGGGTGGCGGTGAGGCTGGCGAAGTCGCGGGAGGCGAGGGCGGCGTTGGCGGTGCGGGAGGCGGTGGTGAGTTTGTGGAGGATCCAGCGGTCGGCGAGGGAGAGGTCGGCCGTGGTGCTGGTGGTGGTGGGGCTGGGGATGAAGGCGGGGCCCAGCTTGCCGAGGAGGTATTTGGTGGCTTGGAAGATCTTGTTGCAGAAGCGGCGGTTGGCGTGGATGAGTTTGACGTCGAAGTTGATGTCGCCGCCTGCGTGTTGTTAGTTTCGTCTCGTGCAAGAGGTGTTGTTTATACGAACCTCCTGTCATGTAAGACAGCAGATTAAAGCGGAGCGCGTCGGCGCCGCAGTCAGGAATGCCCTGAGGAAAGGACGTCTTCTGGTATTTAGTGGCGGTGGCGAGCTCTTTAGGATCCAAATTTCCCGTGAGCAGCTTGGCATGGAGCTGATGGAGCTCAATACCATCCATGACGTCGATTGGGTCGATCACATTGCCCAAAGACTTGGACATTTTCCTGCCTTCCGAATCTCGAATCAAAGAGTGACAGTACACCTCCTTGAAGGGCACCTGGCCAGTCAGTTTGATGCCAAGCATGACCATGCGCGCAACCCAGAAGAAGAGAATATCCCATCCGGTTTCTAACACGGACTGCGGATAGAACGTCTTCAAATCTGCCGTTTCTCTAGGCCAACCGAGCGAAGCAAAAGGCCAGAGTGCCGCAGAAAGCCACGTGTCCAACACATCGGGATCCTGACGCAGAAAAAAGGTCTGGCCTGGAAACTTGGCGGCCGCTTTGGCTCGTGCTTCAGATTCCGTCCGGCCCGTGACCCATCGAGAGTTGTCATCGTTGGAAGGCTGCCCATCGATGTCGACGAAGTAAGCTGGAACCCTATGCCCCCACCACAACTGCCTGGAAAGGCACCAATCTTGGCAATCATCCATCCAACGGCTAAAGCTCTTCTCTGCAGTCTCTGGGAGAATTTTGATCTGCCCGTCCTTGACGGCTTGGGCTGCTGCGGTTGCCATCTCTGTCGTTTTCATCCACCACTGTGGTTTCAATCGACGCTCGATGAAGTCCTTGGATCTGTCACAGCGTGGTATACTTATCGGGTTGCTCACCCATTTGACGTACAGCCCTTCGGCTTTGAGCTGCTCAATGACCGCGGGCCGAGCATTGAAACGCTTTATGCCGGAAAAGCTGCCCGCGTTGTCATTCAAAGTTCCATCGTCATTGAAGATGCTGACGATATCCAGACCGTGTCTCTGACCCACGGCAAAGTCGTTGAAGTCATGAGCCGGGGTGATTTTGACGGCCCCAGTGCCAAAGTCCATCGAGACGCTCTCGTCCGCCACGATGGGAAGGAGACGGTCTATAAAAGGATGCTTGGCGTGCTTCCCGATCAGCTCTTGATGCCTGCTATCGTCGGGATGGACAGCGATGCCGGTATCTCCGAAAATCGACTCAGGGCGCGTCGTGGCTATCTCGATGGTTGTCGCGCCACCCGGCTCGATGATACGGTACTTGATGTGATGCAACACACCGAATTCGATTTTCTTTTCGTAGCCGGGAATATCGAGGAACGTGCGTCCCCCAATCTCCATGTTAACAACTTCGAGGTTGGAGATGGCCGTGTTGAGCTTCGGGCACCAGTTGACCAGCCGATCGGATCGGTAGATAAGACCCTCCTCATGGAGTCTAACAAAAGTCTCTTGGATGGCAGCGGTGAAATTGTCATCCATGGTAAAGGCCTCGCGATTCCAGTCCACAGACGCGCCCATGCGCTCGAGTGCATCGTTGATGCGTACATGGTGCTCTTCTTTCCACTCGTGAGCCAGTTCGATGAACTTCTCCCGGCCTACGTCATGCCGCGTTCTTCCCTCACGTCTCAATAGTATGTTCTCGACGACGTTCTGGGTCGCGATGCCAGCGTGATCGCAGCCAGGGGTCCAGAGCGTCTTCTTCCCCAGCATGCGATTCCAGCGAATAAGTGTGTCCTGGATGGAAATGGTCAAGGCATGGCCCATGTGCAGAGCTCCGGTAACGTTTGGCGGGGGCATGGGCATGGAGAAGACTTCGGCATCGTCGCCCGGCCGCGGCTCGAAGAACCCGGCCTTCTTCCACCATGCATACCATGCCGATTCCACGGGTTGTGGCATGTAGGCTGCATCCATCGGTTGTAGGACTAGGGGGGCTGGAGTCAGCTGTTTGACTCTGGAGAGTTGTGTGCTGTGTCCTCACTCTTCTTATCTCCAGGCGGTGTCTCCTCCATGGCTTCTGGCTGTTCTGCTTTAGGACTGGACTGATGCGTATGAGTAGAGCGATACGTTGTGGAGGTATATTTCTTCATTCCCTCAGCTTTCTTGCCTATATGAAATCAGCAAATTATTAGCATGAAGGTGACAGGGCTAAGAGCTGAGGGGTGCCCTACGCTGTTTGATCGTCATGGGCTTTTCTTGAACAGGCGCGGATCGGGTGTCATCAGCATTCGAGGGGTTGCTGGTACCTGGACCAATATTTGAAGATGAGTGGTGTTCAATTGAGCCGTGCCTCTGAGCAGAAAAGGCGCTGTTGTTGTCAGCCATGGTTGGACTCTGACCCGCAAGTGAACGAGGCCGCGATACAGGCTACAAGGAGGAAAGCGGAGGATATAATATACTGCTGGAAAGCCATGGAGATAGCGATGGGGCTTGTGGCAAAAGAGAGTATGTGAGGCAGGTAGGCAGCAAGTAGCGGTGACTCACCAAGCACGTAAACAAGGATAAGCGCTACCTGGAGCATCTCCAAATCTGGAAAAGCCAGCAAGCTTAAGCGAGCAGACGAGCACACACTAGGTGCTATCAATCCATTCTGTTTCCCGCCTCTCTCTGGAATGTTTTAATTTCGGGAATCGGGCTGTGTTGTCGCATCATGTAGTGCACCATGGTTAGGCTCCAAGGAGCGCATGCACGCAGTACACCGCCCCACACTTTTTACCCGTGCTCTATTACCCCATTCATCGCACACCGATGAGTCACGATCTGCGCACAAGGGGATCGGAAGGTCCAAGCCACCATGTCAATTGTAAGGAAGTCTTTAGCGGAGCTGACTATGGCCATTCAGAAATGACTTCCCGATCTGAGTCTGCTGCTGCTAACAATGACGATAACAGCGGTGCTAGTCTTCATGGTGCTCTTTACATTCCCGTAGAACAGTGCTGAGAAGGATTGGTGAGTCTGCTTATAAGCAGACTTACTGTGTGAGTAGTTCAAGCGTTGCCGGAGTCACTACGAATTGCCAGGTTGGAACGTCTTGCCTGAGATTACACATTGAAAGTCGGTAAATTTGTGCTGTCCTGGTGATTTCATGGCCTTGAGCTCGTACGTGACATTCTTTAGGATTGACAAAGCTTCCTCCCAATACCTTGTTTACATAATAATATGAGTGCTATTCGCATTTTAGCTATAATACTCTACAAGATTTGCTCAAAGAGCTACGTATGTATAAATCAAAGAACTCCACATTGAGGGATGATTTGCACTTCGCATGGTCATCTCGGAAGAGGAAAGCCAAACTGCACAAGCTGCTGAGGAAGGGCGTCAGAATTGCGTCAACGTGCATATGTGCAGCTGCACCTGACGAGGCTGCCCAGAGCCGGTTTCACACCGTTCGGGTAGGAGCCAATGCATCGGCTTATTCCGCCTTTTCCAAGCCTCGCCCAAAGCAACACAGCCTCAGTTCACGCCGGAATCTATTTGTGTCATTAGAAAATGGTGTCGTATCCTCCTGGAATGTTATGATGTGTGGCGCAGCGAGCGATGCTTAGCCTTGCCGCTAGCGCATGCATGATAGCATAGCCTCTAGAACTTTAGGGCTTGCCGTCTTAATTAACTCATATCTATTACTGTGATGAACAGTACGGTTACAGCTTGGGACTGATTTTCGCACGGAAATGTAAAACGATTATCAAGGTAAATCCGGTGAATTTATCATGGGTTCAGAAGTTCCCACGTTGATTAAAAGTGCACCCACTTGGACAGCCGAGCGGCACGGCTAAGCCTATTTTGGAACCTGAAGCTTACGTGCATGACAGGAAGCAGTCAAATCAGGCTATTTGGTGAGGCGTGCGAAACCTTTCACGTCAGCACTATGCATACGTTGCAGAGACTCTCAGCCTTGATTGTCTCTTCCGGTCGCCCCTCTTCTTTCCAACATCTTCTGCAGCTCTTCAGTGCTATCTCAAATAGTGTCCACAACTTGTTCTTGGGTGCACCGATCAGCACTTGCTTCATTATGGCGGACCCTTTCTCCGTGGCCGGAAGCGCCGTCGGCGTCGTCTCCCTCGGGATCTCCGTGTGTCAAGGCCTTGTCAATTATTACTCTACATTCAAAGGGCAAGATGATGAGATAGGCGAGATGGTTGGCAAGGTTGAAAGGCTAACAGATCTGCTGGAGACACTTCAGCATCACCTATCAAGCCCACGATTCAGGCACTCTGTTTCGGTCGAGAAGGTCGAACAGAATATTCTCGCATGCGCTACAGCTCTCAATAAACTGGACGAAATTCTTTCAAAATGCACACAAGAGTCTACGGTTGAAGATCTCCAGCGTAAACTCCGAGCGATATCGAGAAGAATGCTGTACCCTTTCAAGCAGAAGACTCTGCAGGATCTCAGCGGTGCGGTCTCCCAGTGTCAGAGAGACTTGGGAACTGCTGTGCAGATTCTTCAAATGTGAGTGCTCCGTGATTGCTTGGTATCGCATGACGCATTAACATTTCTCAGTGATCAACTTTCCACCGTGGAGTTTTCGAACGCTGCTATTCTAGAGAACACAGCAATCACTCGTGATATCATCGAAGTACATACACATGAGGTCTTGGGCATGCGAGAAGATATCCAGCGGTTGATGGATGCGGTACCCGCTCTCGTATTGTCTTCGATGAGACCACGGCCAGAAGGGAGTATGGAAAATGCCGCGTCGCGGTCCCTGGACGTGTCTAGGGCCGTTCTCAAGCCTCGAGCCTTCAGGGAGAGAGCCATCATGGATCCGGAATCCTATTCTTCACAATGCAGATGTCGCCCACGGACCAAGTTCACAGAACGACAAATTAGACTGGGTCCCGTAACACTCATCCGCACTAGTAGGTCGAGAGCTTTGCATAACGAAGACTGTCAGTACTTTGTGCGCGAAAGCCAAGATGAAGGAGCTGGACTTAGGTTTCAGGTTGGTACTAGGTCCAGGAGATGGAATATGATGGCCGCCTTGAATTACAATCATGCTGTTGGAGCATTCTCAATAACCTCTACTTTAATGTTCCAAGCTATGGTACCGGACAACCACCCATTGTTTCAGATTACCGAAGATATATTATATGGGAGACAGGACTTCGAAGCCGGTCTACGGTCCATTCGACTGTTGTTCCAAAACGGCGAGGCGGCGCCCAACGACGTCCGTGATGATGGACAAAATGTACTACATGTAAGGTCCTGGTGCGTGCACTAAATTGTGGTATAATCAGTTTCTCACAGAATAAGGTGGTCCTCGGGTACACGAAAGGAAACAAGAATCATGCCATGAATGGTGTGTTACAACAACGCATCGAACAGCTCGTCACAGCATTCCTGTGTCTAGGCACCAACGTGAATGAAAGATGCAAAAGCGGATCGTAGGCCCTCTTTTCTTGAAGACTGGGGATCTCGAAAGGCAGTTAACGTATCAGTAGCCATCTTCTCTTCCTATGCCATCAAAATCTCTTCGTCTATTGGCCCGATATCGACCGAAGTCTATTCCTCTATGGTGTTCAAAAGAAAATCGCCATGCATCGAGATTGCGATTACGATTTGAACGAAATTTTCCATTTCATTGAGTTTATGCTCTTCTTTTCTTGCCATCGAACTCGGGCCGTTGTTGAAGTATGGCAAATGGATGTGTATTTGGCTAAAGGTGAGTAGGACTAGACAATTTGTGTCTTCACCCTGCTAAGTATACCAGAAATGGGGCTTTCGAATCTGTGTCTAGCCGTGCTAGGCAAATCGATAGACGAAGTCGACAGCATTTTGAGCCAGACGCCCACTGCAGTGTTATCCACGACGCCATTTGAGCATACAGTACTTCACCTAGCAGCAGACTGGCCGATTGGAATGGCGACCCTTCTCTCAAGAGGAGGAAAACCTTTGGTTCACGCGTTGGACTTGGCCGAACAATCTCCATTGGACCTTGCTTGCTCCTACGGCTGCATCCCTGCTGTGAAGCTTTTAATTCAAGCAGATAGTCCCATTGATCTGAAGCTCATTTGCTATCTGGAAAGCCATTCAATATGGGGTCTATTCAAGATACTCGTCAAAGAGCTCGCACGAAGGAGGAACCTCCTCATACAACTCGCCAGGACAGAGCTCCCTGAAGTCAAGTACCAAGGCCTGGAGCTCCCTGTTGGACATCCGATGAGCGACATTGAAACATTCCTTGTCCTTGACGAGCTGCAAAAGAATTATATTCCAACCACTAAAGCCTTGGAATATTACGGATATACCCAGGTGTCCGAAGGTTATTCTGTCAGCTCATTTGGATGCTGCTTCGGCAAGACAGCTAAAGGGGCAGACATTGTACACAATGCCGGGTTCCTACTCGATCGGATTACAAGAGCCTATGAGGAATACCAACTTGGCGGACAAAGTGTAGTGTTTTTGAGAGAGCACTGGCCAGAACAATCAACCTTAACACAGCGTCTCGACAAGATGTTGTGGCTCCTAGGGAGGGGCATTACATTGTCGGAATATGATGTACACGATCTGTTCAGTCCGTTGCATGACTCACACTCGCTGGATGGTGAAAATGGAGACATGTTTTCATCTTGTGAGGAAAGGACGGACCTGATGCTACAGCTACTTTCGGCTCGTTCTGGGCTTTCACATGAATGCCCATGTTGCATCGATGTGTGTTTTCCAGCAATTGCATCGCTGAGAACTGTTGGAAAGGCTCCTTTCCACGACATTGACGATCCGGACACAGACAACCTCATTTTTGCAGGCCTTCTAGGGTTACTAAAGGCATGCAAAATTGATTTTGGCTCTCAGTACTGGATATGGGCGATGCCAGGATTGATACATTCGGTTCTTTATGAGGCCTGCGGCCTTACGCATTCGAATGACTGCTGCAAGGGAGAATGGGAATCCGATGAAGATGACATCAAGGAGAAACAGGAGGAAGAACAACACATGAGATCTAGACTCAGCAAGCTTACGGAAGAATTGGCTGCCGAGTATCAGGAATCGAGTATGCCGCTGTCAGGTTTTCTTCGAGATCGTGTGATTGTTCGAGCCCTGGACCTCGTTGACGGAGAGGAGGAGGCATCTACAGAAGATAGGAAAAGGTTAAGGGGGATCGGAGTGATGGTACTGGAAGAGGAAAGCGAAAGGGAAAGTGATGGAGATGAGATTGCAAATGATAACAGATTGTGGTGATTGGGATAGAGGCGATTCTGCAGACTCCCCATATTCGTCGACAATTTGGTAGATTTCCCGTCTTGGTTCGAGCAGGATTCTGATACTACAGCTTCACGTAGCAATGAATGGGTTTCCAATGTCAGCCCCTGTTGGCACTGTGCAATTTCTTCTATGTGAGAACTATTACACACAAGGCGCGAAACAAAGAAGAACTATGAACTCCCCTGAACATTCCGGAACAGGATATTCAACGCCTCGATGGCAAGGTAGCAATTATCATAGGCAAGCATTAAAGTCACGCCTGCAGAAAGGCTCCTCTGACATTCGACAACGCTGCCAGGCAGGGGCTTGCAGGCGCGCGGCGTCCACGTCCACGTCATCAATATCCACCCATCGACAAAGACTTCGATTGCCACTTCACGCCATCTCCCGCAAAGAACAAACCGCCCCCCAGCTTTCCCGGCAACATCACATCCCACAAGCCTTCACCTCCATCAGGCACGTCGACACCTTCTCTTCGACCGACAGCCTCCCTGAAGAGCCGCGCTACGCCCTCATCAACGCCAACCTCCGCGCGGTCCTCAATTCCATCAAACTCAGCATCAGCGCCTTCCGCCGGTAGGGCGGTGCCAGCGGCGGCGGCGGCTCTATCATGCTGACATCCACCACGGCGACGTACGCGCCAGAGCAGAGTCCGTCCGCGTACGGCGCCGTCAAGCTCTCAGCAACCCACACCCGTCCCATCCATCCCCCGCGCGCAGGCAACCGACACAAACACCACGACGCAGATCATCAGCCTCGCCCGCGCCCTCCGCCCCTTCATCTAGCACCTCTGCAAAGCGACCATCAACGTCGCCGCCCCCGCCGCCACAGTCTCGAAGCTCCTCCCACCCGTCAGCAGCGTGCATCACGTCGGACTCGCCGTTGCTTACTCAGCCGTGGCACGGCAGGAAAGGCAGGTGGAGGCGGCGGAGAAGTGTAATGGGGTGGTGATTCTGACGCTCGGAGACCGCTGGACGGACGTTGAAGAGCCGATTACGCGGTTGAGATAGCAGTGTGTGGCGAGGAGGACGGCGTGGCAGCATGGGGTTGAAGGATTTTCGGGGCGAGGGGGCGAGAAGAAGAGATTGCGGAATTGCCGGATTGGAAAAGTTGGGGGCCGGACCGGGCCGTTCTTTTGCCTAATGGGAACTGATGATGGGCAGCACAAGGTGGATATCTCATCGGTTATGACGTATTGAAAGTGATCTACAACAAGGGCAATGGTTTAAGCACGAGACAGATCGGTAGTGCTGTGAGTTTCAGCATTGTTTGTGTGACCTCTGATGGCAAGCTTCCAGAGCTCTGCCTGACGATTACCAGCTTTCGTATGAAGCTCATCGGACTAACTAATTGATTGCATGCGTATCGGCCTAGAGCATCGAAAGCGGAGTCGGAAGAGGGCGGACTGCGGGCACTGCGGGAGGCGTTTAAAGAGTCGACGCCGCACGGGAGGCTCGTGGGGGCGGCGGCGACGCTGGTAGGGTCGCAGCTGCACGTTAGGTCTAAGGTGAGTATGGGGGAAGCGATGGAGATGAATATGGTGTGGCGGCGGCGCTGGAGGCGCTGCTGGCCGAGATGCCAGGGTGCCGCGGTGTCCGGAGGTGGGACAGATGCGGCTCCTCGCGCCGTCGGAGAATGTGTGTGTGGGTAAGAAGGCGACAGCCGTGTATTGGGTTCAGGGAAGAGGAAGAGCGTCTGTGGGGATGCGGTGCTGCCTGGTAACGAGGAAGTGAGGTGCTGAAGTGCGATATGGGAGCGCTTGTGGAC